>JAIUZE010007539.1:0-32492 GCA_022085475.1 Heliosperma pusillum | reverse complement strand
AAAGCCTTCTTAATGTCAACTTTGATTAAAGACCTAGGAGTGAGATACTTCCTCCCATAACCTTTGACCAAAGTCTGAGCCATCATAATGTTCTCATGAATATTTCTCCCAGATATGATGGCAGCTTGTTCATGCCCAATGATTATGGGAATGACCTTCTGCAGCCTATTAGTAAGAATTTTACTAACAGTTTTGTAGGGCACAGAGCAACAAGAGATTGGCCTTAAATCAAACACAGAGTTGCTAATTTTTTTCTTAGGGATTAGAGTGATAAGAATAGCATTAGCTTGCTTGCTCATCCTACCAGTCCTAAAAAAATCAAGAACAACCTTGCATAAATCAACCCCTACTAGATCCCAAGAGGATTTAAAGAAGGCAGAGGAGAAACCATCAGGACCAGGACATTTGTCATCTCCAATCCCAAAAACAACTTTCCTAATTTCCTCATAATGCACATGCCTATTCAGAAAAGCATGATCCTCAGTCTGAACACATTGCCCTTTCTGAATAAACATGTTGTCCAAAGGCAGAACTGGAGAAGAGCTCCCTAGCAGGCTTTGATAGTAATCCACAAAGCTAGCAGCAACATTATCCAATCCAAGTCTATCCTGCCCATCTTTATCCCTGATTTGACCAATGATTTGCTGATATTTCCTTTCATGAATCTTGGCATAGAAATACTTAGTAGAAGAATTCCCGTGAAAGATATTATCTACTTTAGCTTTTTGATTGAGAATATTCATTTCAGCTTTCTTAAGCTTAACATAAGTTCCTAGTAACTCCTTTTCTTGATCTAACAGGGAAGGGTTTACATCCATCCCCTGGAGTACCTTCCGACAGTCAAGAAGTGCTTGTTTTGCATCCTTCACTCTTCTAGCAATATTAGTATAACTACGTTTATGAAGGCTTGTGAGTTCCTTTTTAATAGCCTTAAGTTTGGAGAAAAAACAAAAGGTTGAGGAACCCTGAACTCTAGTCTTCCAAGCATCTTTAACAGTGATTTGATACTAAGGGTGATCAACCCAGTAATTCAGGAAACTGAACCTGGAGCTTTTATGATTATCCTCCAGAAGAGTTACCAAAATAGGGGAATGATCATAGACCCCAGCAGGAAGGAAAACAACAGAATAAGCAGGAAAAAAATGAAGCCAAGTAGAATTAGCCAAAACTCTATCCAGCTTAGACCAAACTCGATGATTCACTTCCTGCTTGTTAGTCCAGGTAAATTCACACCCAGTCCCATTGAGATCCTCAAGTTCACAGTTCAGAAGGTAGGCATTGAACTCCAAAATGTCACTAATGCAAGGAGGGGTATTACTAATCCTCTCAGTAACATCTCTAACCACATTAAAATCCCCAAGAACCATCTAACTAGTAACAGTAGATTTAATCATTTATAGACTTCTCCAAAGATCATCCCTACATCTAACATCATTACTAGCATAAACCATTGTAAGAAAAAACTTCTGACAAGTGGCATGATGGAAGACTCCACAGTGAATGTACTGAGCATGAATACTCAAAGGTGTAATAGTCACAGTGGTAGGCTTCCAAATAAGCCAGATTCGTCCATTATAATGAGCCTCATAGTTACATAAAACATTAAACCCATTGAGCTTACTTCTAATAATGATTCTATTGCCTTTCTTATGCTTAATCCTAGTTTCAAGAACTCCTAGAATATCCAATTTACAACACCACAGGAAATCCACAATTTCCTGCATCTTTAGAGGGTCATTACCCCCTCTAACATTCCAAGAAGAGATCCTCATTAATTGTTATCAGAAGGCCTTCCTTCCCCTACTTTTAGAACAGTCAGGTCATCCTCACTACTTGATTTTGAAGGTGAAACTCTCTTCAAGGCTATTTGAGTTTCAACCTTCTCACCCACCTTGTTGCATTCTTGATGCCTTACAGTATTATCAGATTAGGGAACTGTGTCCCCTGACTGAGAAATTGAGATACCACCTAGCAGACAAGGACTAGAGCCAGAGGGAATAGTGACATTAGAAGATCCATCAATTGGAGCATCATCCTTAGAAGAAACTATAATTCCTTCAGTGAGAGCAGCAAATCTATTAGCAATTTTGATCTGTGACTTAGGTGACTGTCCTCTCTTCAAGGCTATTTGAGGAGCAGTCACCCTATCCTTCTCGCAACATTCTTGATGCATTACAGCTGATTCTTGAGGCAAAGGTTCCCCAGAAGATAGCAGAACAGCCTCATTCTGAGACTTACCCTCACCTTGAGAACCAGCTGTGGTACCACCTAGCGTGCAAGGAACAGGAATAAGGACCAAGTTAGTTTTAGCAGGCTTGAAAACCTTGGGTTTTTGTTTAATTATCTTGCAATTCCTCACTTCATGTCCCATTTTCCCACATTCAGAACAATAGTAAGGTAATCACTTATACTCAATTCTTTGTTTAGATGGTCCAAAAGGAGTATTGATGGTGACCTTTTCAGGAAGCTTAGAAGATATGTCAGCTTCCACCATAACTCGAGCAAATGAAAGCTTCCCTTTGCTTGTAGTATGCATGTCAACAAACATTGGCCTTCCAACCTTGCTAGCCATTTTGCTAAGAACCTTAGCAGACCACAGGTAAGGATCAAGATCAGGAAATAGAACCCATATAGGTATACAAGAAACCCTGTCCATGGTAGTAGAGAAAGAAGGAGACTGTTGCTTAAAAATCAAGGAGTATGATCCTAGTCTCCAAGGCCCTTCCTTAAGAACATTATTCATTTCCAATTCACTAGAAAATCGAAAACTAAACCAGCCTTTCTTGAAGTACTGAACAATTGGCTTTGCAATATGGCTCCAATGCTTATCAACAAACTCCCCCATTTGCTTTAAGCTAGGTTTTATTCCAATTACGTTCCCCATTAGAGTATGCTTCCATAGTTTCAATTCCTCCTGAAAATCCTCTAACTCAATCTCAATCTGAGAAGAATCAGAGCATTCTTGGTGAAAAGATAGACTCATACCCACTGGATTCTTAGGTTTCACAATGTCAGTCCACTTAGAGGGTAATGAAGTTGGTTTTCCATGTATTCCCCCCATTAATATGAGTTTCAGAAGCTCGAAAGTTTTCCATGCTTTTACATCCTAGCTCTTTCAAAACCACATGGTTCTTACTCTGAACAATGTCCACAGGAATAGACGAACCCATTCCCTGAACAGAGGCCGCAAGATCAGGGATAACAGTAGTACTCAAATTAGCATTAGACAAAGAATTTCCACTAGTTATAGCACAAGAAGTACGAGGAGCAGATGATAAAATTGCATCAACAATCAGATCATTGAGGCTCGACAGATAGGGGGAGAAGAAAAATGGGTTCCTGAAACATTACCAGAATTGTTAACCAAATTAGTATCAATATAATCAGCAGAAGATGAGGAATCGATTTATGATCTAATCTTTGGAGGACGACCTCTTCCCGCACCATAGGACCTTGAGTTTGAAGTAGCAATGGCTTCAAATTTCAGAGTAAACGAGAGGAGAGAGAAACATTCTATCTAAGCGCGGATTGTTATTATTATTATTATTATTATTTATTTATTTATTTTATTTTTTTTATTTATAAGATGCGTGCAGCTTTCATTAAAATAAAATGTAAAGTTTACAAGAAGTTGGTGGAGTGCCGAGAGACAATCTGGACACCCACCCCCTTAGCTATAGAAAAACTAAGTCTAGTGAAGATATAAGCGGCCACCCGAGCCCCAGCATCCTGAGATAGCGAGAATTTCTAGATCCGCTTGAGCAAGTCAATAGCATCCGAGCCCAACTCTCCAAGCGAAGAGAAAGAGAAGGGTAGAAAACCATAACCAGCCGCCGCGCATAAATCCCCATACTTAGCACATTTGTGCTGAGCAGCATCAGCGACAACACGTCCCGGTACAAAATCGGACATCCCAGTCTGAGTCAAGGGGGAAGACCCTGTCAAATCAACACACATATCACGCCCTCTGTCCCAGGAATAGAGCAGCAAATCCGCAGGACGAAGAGAGCCGGTATGTCCGTCAACTAAACCGATATCCACCTCCCTACCCATAGAAATTCCAGACCTATAGCAAATGTCGAATAAGGTGTCACGGACGAGGTTATGCCGATGCTTAACACCCACAGTGCCAGTACAAGAAACATCGTGGTCCCCATAAATATCATCAGCAAAAACCCGAGAGCAAGCAGGACAAGGCCTAGATACCACGAATAACGAAATACCTTGTCGATACCCCAGCACACTACGGTAAGTCCTACCGTTCATAGTCTGACCCAACCCAGTGATAGGAACCGCACGCAACCAATCAGAAGAGTGGGCACTCTGCTGAGACTTCCATAACGCAAGCTAGCGCGGTGTCAAAGAGAAAACAGATTCTGCAGTAGCAGCAATCCTCGCAAAATATATATCTGCCAGTTTCTTCATAAGTTTAGGGGCAGCGATTTCATTAGGATAACGTAAAAAGGCAGAACCTGTAGTCTCAGAGAACACCCGCAAGGCATCGTCGAAAGTAGGACCAGCATCTACAGTACCAGAAGGTAGTAGTAGCTTAGCCTGGAAATCTGCAGACTGCAAACGGGACGCCAGAAAAGCATAATGAAAAACATCCCCGGCAGCATAAACACCGAGTCCACCAAGATGAAAAGGGAAAGTGGCAAGGCGCCACTGCCAATCCCCAAAACCAGGCCCAGACGCGGTGACAATACGTTCCAAGCTAGAACGAAGCGCTGCATCAAAACGAAGATGGACAGACCCAAAGACCCCCGGTGAACAAGTACGAAGAGTAAAATAGAGCTTAGAAATACCAGTACAAGCTCTAAGTAGAAGCAACTCACATTGCGGGTCCTCGATCCTAGCAACCAAATCCATAAGCTCGATGGTCTTAGTCACTCTCTTCGCCACAATCTCACTACCAAAACTAGGGCAAGTACTGACAGGTCCACCCAAAATAGAGACACCACGCAGAGGCCGGGCAATAGAAGGAGGGAAAACACCGGGAAGTCGACTCCGGGGATCCTCAGTAGGCCAAAAAACCTCAGTCTTAGCGACATTAAGATGGAGACCAAACTGAGGACCATCTGCCATAATCAAATCCAATACCTTCCCTACCTCCAAAGTATCCCCAACAATGGTGCCATCATCCAAGTACCAAGCTTGCAAACTCAAATCAAAAGAGTCTCATATCTTGCACACCAAGGGATGCAAAACCAAAGCGAAAAGCAAGGGTCCCAAAGGATCACCCTGCTGGACTCCCTGACAAGACAACAAACAATGTTCCCCATAATAAAGACGGGCATGACTAAAGTAAGAGAACTCCACCCAACGGGAAAGAATCGGGCAACGACGGCGAACTTCCACAAGCATGGTTACACAATCAACAAGGTTGAAAGCATTCTGGAAATCAACTAGCAACATAGAAAGCCCCACATCACCACGACGAGCCTCAATGAACCGATTCAAGGCATGCAAGACAGACTCTCCTCCACCGGACACCCCAACCCCAAACTGAAGATCAGCAAAATAAGAACACAAAGAAGGACCAACCAAACAAGCACCTACCTTAGAAACAAGACGTCTTCAGACGGTGCCAACAACAATAGGACAAACACCACCACCAGGTTTAACAAGCGGTGTGAGCGGAGCGCTAGCAATGTACTCACCAAGAGCATGTGGACATCTGCCCTCAAAAAAAAGATTGACCACCCTAATAATAGAAGTGATCAGATCATCAGAGATAGCCACAACAGCGCCACTTAAGCAGTCCATGAGGTGTTGGGCACGAAACCCATCCCTCCTACAAGAAGTGCCTCGTGGGAAACTACGAATCATATCCAAAACCACAGCCGAAGAGGCAACAAGCGAAGGATGATCCGCAGGCAAAGGCGGCAAGGAAGACTCCAAGGGAGCAGGTACGAAGAGAAAAATAAAGCTTAGAAATATCAGTACAAGCACGGAGCAGAAGCAACTCGCATTCCGGGTCCTCGATCCTCGCGACTAAATCCATAAGCTCAATGCCTTAGTCACTCTCCTCGCCACAAGCTCACTGCCAAAAATAAGACAAGTACTGACAGGTCCACCCAAAACAGAGACACCACGCAAGGGCCGGTCAATAGTACGGGGGAAAACACTGGGGAGCCGATTCCGCGGACCCTCAATAGGCCAAAAGAACTCAGTCTTAGCCACATTAAGATGGAGACCAAAACGAGGTCAATCTACCATAATCAAATCCAAAACAGCCCCCATCTCCAAAGTGTCCCCAACAAAGGTGCTGTCATCCAAATACAAGGCCTGCATAGTAAGATCAAAAGAGTCCCGGATTTTGCACACTAAGGGATGCAAAACCAAAGCGAAAAGCAAAGGGCCTAACGGATCACCCTACTGAACACCCTGACAAGACTACAAGCAATGCCCCATAATAAAGACGGGCAGGGTTAGAGTAACAAAACTCCACCCAACGGGAAAGAACCGGACAACGACGGCGGACTTCCTGTAGCATAGTCACACGATCAACAAGGTTGAAAGCATTCTGGAAATCAACTAGCAACATAGACAATCCCACATCACCACCACGGGCCTCAATGAGCCGATTCAAGGCATGCAAGATAGCCTCTCCTCCACCAGACACCCCAACCCCAAACTGAAGACCAGCGAAATAAGTAGACAAAGAAGGACCAACCAAACAAGTACCAACCTTAGAGACAAGACGTCTCTAACCAATGCCAACAGCGATAGGACGAACACCCCCACCCGGGTTAATAAGCGACGTAAGCGGAGCGCTGATAATGTACTCACCAAGGGCTACCTGGCACTGACCCTCGAAGTAAAAATTGACCACCCTAGTAACAAAAGCGATCAAATCATCAGAGACAGCCACAGCAGCACCACTCAAACAGTCCATAAGGTGTTGGGCACGAATCCCATCCCTCCCGCAAGAAGTGTCACGCGGGAAACCACGAATCATATCCAAAACCACTGCCGAAGAGAAAACAAGAGAATGATGATCCACAGGCAAAGGAGGCAATGAAGAAGATGAGGCAACATGATGCTTCTTTCGCAAAGCACCAAGAGTGGCATCAGTGTATGGGGCGACGCCATAGGAATAAAGTACCGTAACAGCAGCAGTATAATGACCATCACAAATTTTCCGCCGACACTGGCGGAGGTTTAGCTCACTCAAATCCAGATCCTCCTCCACACAAAACGAAGGAGGAACCTCAGCCAAACACTCCTGCAAAAGCTGCAAACCCCCTCCAGGCACCCCCCAAGCAAGAATAGCCCTGGTAATACTCTTCTCCTGATGCTGTCGCCTAACAATAGTCCTACACTCAAGAGTACTCCTAGGAACGAAGGTCTTAAGCAGACAAAGAGGCAACACAAGCAAACGAACCCAGCAGGAGAGGTCACCAGGAGAGTCAGCCACACCATCCAAGACCCCTTTCAAAACCCGAGCAAACCCAAGACGACACGTAGGAGGAATAGATTTCACGGTGCGAAGGCCTAAAGAAAATAAACAATCAAGCGAAGACACGGACCACTGAAAAGGCTCAACCCCATCATCAGACGAAAGAACCGAGTGAGACGGAGCCGGAGGTCTAAGGATATCGTGAATAAAAAAGCTAACGATGCCATCACCACAATCTGGGGGCGCAACAAAATCACCCCGACCATGCCGACACCTAGAGCGAAAGGTCTGGGTTTTAAAACACTGCCGACACAACCAAAGCCCCATCCGCTTCAAAGTAATCTCGGCATTAGAGAAAACCGTCAGACTATCAGTAAGAGTTTGACGCGTTAGACCCATAGCACCATCAATACAGTGTCGGTCCTGAAAATGCTTTTGACAGGCGGCCATAGTAAGGCCCTTACCACGACCATCCGGGCACTCATGAATACACGAGAAAGAACAATGGAACCGATCCAAAACAGGCATGATGCAATACGTGCAATAACAAGCAAAACACTAATCACATGCAATCCACGTGCATGTATAACAAAACAAGAAAAGAAAACAACAAAATAAGTATGAAAAAGGGAACACTAAACTAACCAGGGATGCCCAACGACATCGGCAACGACACCCACTATCGGCATCACCACCACGACATGGCCAAAGGCCGACCAACCGCCACAACAGCCGCCCCACAACACAAAACAACAAAACAAGTAAGAAAAAGGAAAACCCTAAACGATCCAGGGATGCCCGACGACACCGGCAACAACACCCACAACTGGCATCACCACCACGACATGGCCAAAGGCCGACCAACCGTCACAACAGCCGCCCCACAACACAAAACAACAAAACAAGTAAGAAAAAGGAAAACCCTAAACGATCCAGGGATGCCCGACGGCACCGGCAACAACACCCACAACTGGCATCACCACCACGACATGGCCAAAGGCCGACCACCCGCCACAGCAGCCTCACCACACCACCACAGCAGCAGCACAAGCAAAAGGCGCAAATGGTGAAAACCCGCCGCGACACCGAACTAGAAAGCGAACAAACCCATTCCCTCTATATGCAGAAAGATGGACGTCGACCGGCAGCAGAAGACCTAAAACGCGGCACAACACCGCACGACGACGCCACAAAAAGCAAACAGAGGGAAATGAGAAAGAAAGTCGTACCCTCCGGCGACTCACACACCGTCTGGAGAAACGAAGGGCCAGGTGGGGACGGTGGCCGATGAGGCAGCAAGGGTAGTGAAGGTAGCCAGTGAGGCAGCAACCCAACCGCAGCAGCAAGAAGCCCTAATCGTCTAAACACCTAACACTTCCTCTTATTATTATTATTATTATTATTATTATTATTGTTATTATTTTTTTTTTATATTTTTTATTATTATTATTATTATTATTATTATTATTATTATTATTATTATTATTATTATTATTATTATTATTATTATTATTATTATTATTATTATTTTTATTATTATTATTATTATAATTATTATTATTATTATTATTATTATTATTATTATTATTATTATATGCGCGCAGCTTTCATTAAAACAAAATGTAAAGTTTACATGAAGTTGGTGGGGAGCCGAGAGACAATCTGGGCCCCCACCCCCTTAGCTATAGAAAAACTAAGTCTAGTAAAAATATAAGCGGCCACCCGAGCCCCAGCATCCTAAAATACAGAGAATTTCTAGATCCGCTTGAGTAAGTCAATAGCATCCGAGGCCAGCTCTCCAAGCGAAGAGAAAGAGAAGAGTAGGAAACCATAGCCAGCAGCCGCGCATAAATCTCGATACTTAGCAGA
This sequence comes from Heliosperma pusillum, assembly GCA_022085475.1. Taxonomy (NCBI): domain Eukaryota; kingdom Viridiplantae; phylum Streptophyta; class Magnoliopsida; order Caryophyllales; family Caryophyllaceae; genus Heliosperma; species Heliosperma pusillum. The sequence goes on along the minus strand of JAIUZE010007539.1, from coordinate 23,221 downwards.
TTTGCGCTGAGCAGCATCAACGATAACCCGTCCCAGCACAAAATCAGACATCCTAGTCTGAGTCAAGGGGGAAGACCCTGTCAAATCAACACACACATCACGCCCTCTGTCCCAGGAATAAAGAATAAAATCCGCATGACGAAGAGATCCGCCATGCCTGTCAACCAAACCGATATCAACGCCCTTGCCCGCAGAAATACCAGACCTATAACAGATGTCGAATAAGGTGTCAAGAACGAGGTTATGGCGATGCTTAACCCCCACAATACCAGTATAAGAAACAACGTGGTCCCCATACACATCATCAGCAAAAACCCGAGAGCAAGTAAGACAAGGCCGAGATACCGTGAATAACGGGACACCCATTCGATACCCCAGCACACTACGTTAAGTCCTCCTGTTCATAGTCTGACCCAACCCAGAGATAGAAACCGCACGCAACCAATCAGAGGAGTGGGCACCCTGCCGAGACTTCCACAATGCAAGCTGACGCGGTGTCAAAGAGAAAACAGATTCTGAAGAAGCAACAACCGTCGCGAAATATATATCTGTCAATTTCTTCATAAGTTTAGGGGCAGCAATTTCACTAGGATCACGTAAAAAATCAGAACATGTTGCCTCTGAAAACACCCGCAAGGCATCGTCAAAAGTAGGACCAACATCTACAACACCAGAAGGCCGTAGGAGCGTAGCCTGCAAATCTGCAGACTGCAAACGGGAAGCCAGAAAAGCATAATGTAAAACATCCCACGCAGCATAAACACCGAGCCCACCCAACTGAAAAGGGAAAGTGGCAAGCCGCCACTGCCAATCCCCAAAACTAGGCCCAGACGCGGTGGCTATACTTTCCAAGCTAGAACAAAGCGCTGCATCAAAGCGAAGATGGACAGACCCAAAGACTCCAGGGGATCAAGTACGAAGAGAAAAATAGAGCTTAGGAATACCAGTACAAGCACGAAGCAGAAGCAACTCGCATTGCGGGTCCTCAATCCTCGCGACTAAGTCCATAAGCTCAATGGTCTTAGTCACTCTGTAGTGATATTGTAGGGGCTCTGGACGAATTAACACAAGATGCGTCTCAGACTCAAGCTGGACATAAGGATATGAATGCTACCCAATTTCCAAAGCTCAACACAGGAAAATCGACAACAAACTGAACAGACTAAGACTACTCACCACAGCCTAGCACAGGTGAATAACCTTGAGCCAAACAACAAGCAAACAACCCACAGTCTAAGCACATGGAGGTTTAACTTTCCCACAGACTTTGATCAATACCCACAGCCTTGCACATGGTATTACCAGGCCTGACTCTCAACTACAGCAATGCACAAGTTAAAAAGATTTTAGAAATGAGAAGAATTCTCAGATTTTTTCATTCATTCAATAACTGTCTCTTACAATAGAGTAAGGGTCCTTTATATAGACCTCTTGCTTGTATAATACAACCCCTGAATCTTATCTAAGGACCAGGATTACTTCTACAATGCAACAAACTACAGGTAACAAAAATAGACTGAAAATACAAAAGAAAATAGTAAAACAGACAAAAGTGCAGACTTGTGACAGTGACATGCTTCAGGTTGTGTTGATGTTTGGTGTTGGCTTGGAGCTTGTGGACGAGCAATGCTCCCTTGACCTTCTTCTGCTAGCTTTCTAAGACTAGGCAAGACAACCAAAACACTTTTGGAGATGGTCTTTCAATGCCTAACCAAAAGTGGAAAAAACTACTTTATGCTTTTCTACTTTTTACTGAATTTGATTTGGATTTTTAGTGTAGTTGTGTTGTGATTTGAGACTGGTTCCCTAGGACTTTGTTGGACCTAGGTGGGTAAGGTTTTAGCTAGGCTTGGTGGTAGCTGGTGGTTCAATGTGTGGTGGTAGTTGTGCCTTCCCCAAGTGGCTACTATTGGATAGTTTTGTACGATTTTGTTTTGAGGTTGGGTGGTCTGTCTCTGGCTGGATGTGGTCGTGTCCTGGCTTATGTCTTGGCTATCACTACTCTGCTGGATGACTCCCCCTTGGCTACCCATGATGACTCCCCTTTGACTACCCATGCCCTGCCACATGGCTGACCCTTGAGTATCCACATAGTTCCCCATTTGGCTATCAGTGGCTAACACTTGGTTACCCTGGGTCTGCCCTCTATTCCCATTGTTGGTCATTGCTCTGCCCTATCCCTCAGCTCCTGCTGGAATCTCCCCTGGTTGAACTGGGCTTGTCCTCAAGCCTGTAGCCTCCTCATCCTCAGAATCCCCATAGTATGGACTGAGATCCCCTACATTAAAAGTACCATGAACCCCATAATCTCCAGGTAGATCAACCTTGTAAGCATTTGGACCAACACTTTCTATGATTTCAAATGGACCATCAGCTCTAGGCATGAGCTTGTTCTTCCTCTTGGCTGGGAACCTTTCCTTCCTTAGGTGAATCCACACTAGATCCCATGGCATGAACTCCTTCCTTGACTTAGGAGCCTTGGACTGCTTCTTGTACCTTTCATTTGCCCTTTCTATCTGCTTCCTGACTGCCTCATGCAGCTTCACCATTTGCTCAGCCCTCTTCTTTGCATCAAAGTTCACCTCCTCCCTTGGTATGTTAGCCATCTCTAGGGGCATAAGTGGATTAACCCCATAGACAACTTCAAATGGGTTGTGACCTGTTGCAGATGAGGGTGCCATGTTGAAATCAAATTCAGCATGAGCTTGCTTCAGGTCCCAATCCTTTAAGGACTTGCTGACAAGGCACCTCAGGATCCTTCCTGGTGTTTTGTTTGTGACCTCAGTTTGGCCATCAGTCTGAGGGTGGTGTGAGGTATTGAACAATAGCCTTGTCTTCAAGAGCCTCCACAGGGTTTTCCAAAAGTAACTCATGAATTTAGTATCCCTGTCTGAGACTATTGACTTTGGAATCTCATGCAGCCTCACAATGTCCTGTAAGTAGAGCTCAGCAACACTTGCAGCATCCTCAATCTTCTTGCAAGCTACAAAGTGAGCCATCTTGCTAAACCTGTCAACAACAACCATTACAGAATCCTTACCTCTTTGTGTTTAGGGTAGTGCAACAATAAAGTCCATGCTCACATCCTCCCAAGGTTTACTTGGCACTGGCAGTGGAGTGTAAGGCCAAGCCTGGAAAGAACTCTTGGCCTGCTGGCATGTTGAGCACCTCCTGAGGGTAATCTGAACATCCCCCATCATCCTTGGCCAATAGAACTGCTCCTGCAGTATATCAAGTGTCTTTTGGACCCCAAAGTGTCCCCTTAGGCCTCCTGAGTGCACCTCCTTGATGAGTAGATCCCTGTAAGAACCCCTAGAAATGCATAGCTTGTTCCCTTGGAACAGGAACCCTTCCTGCAGCATGTACTTGCTCCCCTGAGCCCTCCCCTTTTCAGTCTGTGTGATCCATTCTTCAGCAAAGTCAGGGTCCTCCTTATACAACTCTTTCAGAAACTCAAACCCCAATAACCTCTGCTCCATGACTGATAGTAGGGAATGTCTTCTAGACAAGGCATTTGCCATAATATTTTGCTTTCCTTCCTTGTACTTGCTAGAGAAAATGAAGGAGTTTAAAAATTCCACCCATTTGGCATGCCTGTGGTTGAGCTTGTGTTGGCCACTGATGTATTTTAGTGCCTCATGATCTGAATGTAGGACAAAAGGCTTTGGCTTCAAGTAATTCCCCCAATGCGTGAGTGCCCTGATGATAGCATAGAACTCCTTGTCATAGGTAGAGTACTTAAGCTTTGCCCAATTCAACCTCTCACTAAAATAGGCAACTGGCTTCTGACCCTGGATCAAGACTGCCCCAATGCCAACCCCACTTGCATCACACTCCACCTCAAACAGCTGATCAAAATCAGGTAGCTTAAGGATTGGAGTCTCACACATCAGCTTCTTAATCCTCTCAAAGGACTGTTGGGCATCCTCAGTCCACTTGAACTCCCTCGTTTTCAAACATTCAGTGATGGGTGCAACAACTGAGCTGAAGTTCTTGATGAATCTTCTGTAGAATGAAGCCAATCCATGGAACCCCCTGATCTCAGTGATGGTTTTAGGAGTAGGCCATGTTTGTATTGCTGCAACCTTCTCTTGGTCAACTGATATCCCTCTCCCTGACACAATGTATCCCAGAAATGCAACCTCCTTAACCATGAAGGTACACTTCTCTAGCTTCCCATACAACTTTTGCCCCTTCAAGATCCCAAATATTGTCTCAAGATGCCTGAGATGCTCCCCTCTGCTGCCACTATACACTAGGATGTCATCAAAGTACACCACAGCAAAGCTGCCCAAGCAAGGCCTCAACACTTCTGTCATAAGCCTCATGAAAGTGCTTGGTGCATTGGACAGCCCAAAAGGCATCACAAGACACTCAAACAGACCATGTTTTGTTTTAAAAGCAGTCTTCCATTCATCCCCTTCTCTGAGCCTCACCTGATGGTACCCCTGCCTTAGATTAATCTTTGAAAAGATCTGAGATCCACTCAGCTCATCAAGCATGTCATCTAATCTTGGAATGGGGAACCTGTACTTGACTGTGATGTTGTTGATTCCTCTACTGTCAGTGCACATCCTCCAGGTGCCATCCTTCTTAGGCACTAGCAGAGCAGGTACAGCACAAGGGCTTAGGGATTCCCTCACAAACCCCTTGCTCATAAGTTCCTCAATCTGTTTCTGCAACTCCTTGGTGGCAGTTGGATCACTTCTGTAGGCTGGCCTGTTTGGCAGCACAGAACCTGGGACTAAATCAATGTGATGCTTTATTCCCCTTAGGGGTGGTAGCCCTTCTGGTAACTCCCTAGGAAAGACTTCCTTGTACCTCAAGATTAGAGGTTGAACCTCTGTAGGCAACTTGGAGTCCTCCCCCTCTGTAACCTCCTTAGACAGCAAGATGAGCATAGGTTGATCTTGCTTCATTTCCTTAACCATGGCTGCCTCTGATAAGAATACTCCATTGATTTCTTCTGGCATATTGGGACTCCCATAACTCCTCTGGTTGGGTGGTAGGGGTGTCAAGGTGACCTTCTTTCCCCCATGTCTGAAACTATAAGTGTTATCCCTTCCCTGGTGGGTTGTGCTCCTGTCAAACTCCCAAGGCCTCCCTAGCAGTAGATGGCAAGCATCCATAGGCACCACATCACATAACACCTCATCCTTGTATACCTTCCCAATAGAGAATGGGACTAAGCATTGCCTATCAACCCTTACCTCAGCCCCTTTGTTCAGCCATCTCAGTTTAAAGGGGAGTGGATGTTCTTGAGTAACCAGGCTCAGCTTGTTCACTAGGGTGATGGAAGCCACATTAGTACAACTTCCTCCATCAATTATCAAGTTACAGACCCTCTCCTGAATGGTGCATCTACTCTTGAATATCAAGGACCTCTGGTCATCCTCCAGTGGGGCATGTTGGGAGTGCATGACCCTCCAGAGGACCAGGTTATGGCCTGTATCAGGGTGAGCCATGACCAAGTCCTGCATTGGCTCTTCCTCAGCTGTCACCTTCTCTAACACCATACTTTCATCAACCTCATACTCAACCAGTCCTTCCCTCTCCCATTCTTCTACCTCCATAAGTGTCATGGTTCTTTTAGAAGGATAGTCCTTCCTAAAGTGGCCATAGCCGTGACACTGGAAACATCTGATCTTGTTCTCAGTTAGGGTGGGGTTAGGCTTGGAGTTCACAACTCCTTTTCCTTTGTCTGTGGTTGATTGGGTGGTTGTCTTAGGGGCTTCCCCCATTCTAACACCTAAGGTCTGTACACAGGCCTAGCAGTAGGTTTAGTCACAGCTGGTTTAGTTTTCCCCATTTTCTCAACTCTTAAGGCTAGGTTGACAACATCATCATAGGACCACAAAGGCTACATCCTGACCCTAGCAGCAATGCTCCTATCTAGACCCTCTAAGAAACTGGCAATTCTTTGTTCAGGTTTCTCATTGACCTCACACTGGAGAGTCAACTGTTCAAAATCCCTTAGGTATGCTTCTAAAGACCTCTCCTCTTGTTTCAGTTTAGATAACTTGATGAACAGATCTTGGGTGTAGTCTTTAGTGACAAATTTACTTAGCATTTTCTTTTTCAGTTTTGACCAAGACTTAAGGGGTTCTTTACCTTCCTTAATCCTTTGGTGTTTCAAATTATCAAACCATAAGGATGCATACCCTTTCAGTCTTAACACAGCAACCTTAAATGACTTAACATCAGTATAACCTTTATATTCAAACACCTTTTCAACATCCCTAATCCATTCTAGTAGGTCATCAGGATTCAAACTACCAGAGAATTCAGGAATTTCTACCTTGAGATGTTGGTGAGTGTGATCTGGAATCTCCTCATAGATTCTGTTGGTTTCTCCTGAGTCTGACCATTCTTCCTCCTGGAGGGGCTGTCCTCTTCCCATGCCCATGTGGCCATGACCTCTGCCTCTGCCTCTAGGGGGTGGTCTTCCTCTCACAGGGTGTGTGATGTTCTCCATGACAGTGTTTAAGGCAGCCAACACTACATTGACAGTGCCTGCTAACTGATCCACCTTGCCTTCAATACCTGCAAGCCTCTCTTCACTCATTGGGATATTTTTTTGTATTTTTGTTGTAGTTAGGGTAATAATGACCTCACAACCAAAGCTCTGATGCCACAATTGCAGTGATATTGTAGGGGCTCTGTATGAATTGACACAAGATGCCTCTCAGACTCAACCTGGACACAAGGATATGAATGCTACCCAATTTCCACAGCTCAACACAGGAAAATGGACAACAAACTGAACAGACTAAGACTACTCACCACAGCCTAGCACAGGTGAATAACCTTGAGCCAAACAACAAGCAAACAACCCACAGTCTAAGCACAGAGAGGTTTAACTTGCCCATAGACTTTGATCAATACCCACAGCCTTGCACAGGGTATTACCAGGCCTGTCTCTCAACTACAGCAATGCACAAGTTGAAAAGATTTTAGAAATTAGAAGAATTCTCAGATTTTTTCATTCATTCAATAACTGTCTCTTACAATAGAGTAAGGGTCCTTTATATAGACCTCTTGCTTGTCTAATACAACCCCTGAATCTTATCTAAGGGCCAGGATTACTTCTACAATGCAACAAACTACTGGTACCAAATACAGACTGAAAATACAAAAGAAAATAGTAAAATAGACAAAAGTGCAGACTTGTGACAGTGACATGCTTCAGGTTGTGTTGATGTTTGGTGTTGGCTTGGAGCTTGTGAGCGAGCCTCATTAATGCTCCCTTCACCTTTTTCTGCTGGCTTTTTAAGACTAGGAAAGACCATCAAAAGACTTTTGGAGATGGTCTTTCAATGCCTAACCAAAAATGGAAAAAACTACTTTATGCTTTTCTGCTTTTTACTGAATTTGATTTGGATTTTTAGTGTAGTTGTGTTGTGATTTGAGACTGGTTCCCTAGGACTTTTTTGGACCTAGGTGGGTAAGCTTTTAGCTGGGCTTGGTGGTAGCTGGTGGTTCAATGTGTGGTGGTAGTTGTGCCTTCCCCAAGTGGCTACTGTTGGATAGTTTTGTAGGGTTTTTTATGAGGTTGGGTGGTCTGTCTCTGGCTGGATGTGGTCGTGTCCGGGCTTATGTCTTGGCTATCACTGCTCTGCTGGATGACTCCCCATTGGCTACCCATGATAACTCCCCTTTGACTACCAATGCCCTGCCCCCTGGCTGACCCATGAGTATCCACATAGTTCCCCCTTTGGCTATCAGTGGCTAGCACTTGGTTACCCTTGGTCTGCCCTCTATTCCCATTGTTGATCATTGCTCTGCCCTGTCCCTCAGCTCCTGCTGCACACTCTCCTTGCCACAAGCTCACCGCCAAAAATAGAACAAGTACTGACAAGTCCACCCAAAATAGAGACACCACGCATGGGCCGAGCAATAGTAGAGGGGGAAACACCGGGAAGCCGACTCCGAGGATCCTCAATAGGCCAAAAGACCTCAGTCTTAGCCACATTAAGATGGAGACCAAACGAGGTCCATCTACCATAATCAAATCCAAAACACCCCCCACCTCCAAAGTGTCCCCAACAATGGTGCCGTCATCCAAATACCAGGCCTACATAGTAAGATCAAAAGAGTCCCGGATTTTGCACTCTAAGGGATGCAAAACCAAAGTGAAAAGCAAAGGGCCTAACTGATCACCCTGCTGAACACTCTGACAAGACCACAAGCAATGCTCCCCATAATAAAGACGGGCATGGCTAGAGTAACAAAACTCCACCCAACGGGAAAGAACCGGACAACGACTGCGGACTTCCTGTAGCATAGTCACACGATCAACAAGGTTGAAAGCATTATGGAAATCAACTAGCAACATAGACAATCCCATATCACCACCACGGGACTCAATGAGCCGATTCAAGGCAGGCAAGATAAACTCTCCTCCACCGGACACCCCAACCCCAAACTGAAGGCCAGCAAAATAAGTAGACAAAGAAGGACCAACCAAACAAGCACCAACCTTAGAGACAAGACGTCTCCAGACAGTGCCAACAGCGATAGGACAAACACCCCCGCCCGGTTTAACAAGCGGTGTAAGCGGAGCGTTGACAATGTACTCACCAAGGGCTACAGGGCACCGGATTTCCAAAAAAATATTAACCACCCTAGTAACAGAAGCGATCAAATCATCAGAGACAGCCACGGCAGCACCACTCAAACAGTCCATAAGGTGTTGGGCACGAAGCCCATCCCTCCCACAAGAAGTGCCACGTGGGAAACCATGAATCATATCCAAAACCACTGTCGAAGAGGCAACAAGAGAATGATGATACAAAGGCAAAGAAGGCAATGAAGGAGATGGGGCGACAGGATGCTTCTCTCGCAAATCACTAAGAGTGGCATCAGTGTAGGGGGCGACGCCAGAGGAAGAAAGCACCATAACAGCAGCAGTATAGTGACCATTACAAATCTTCCACCGATATTGGCGGAGGTTAAGCTCACTCATATCCATATCCTCCTCCACATGGAACGAAGGAGGAGCCTCAGCCAAACACTCCTGCAAAAGCTGCAAACCCCCTTCAGGCACCCTGATGCGTGTATTTTATATAGACTTTTTAGTCCATTTATGCACGCATTTCTATGTCATTTAGGTGATATTATATCACCATATGCCCCTATTTGGCTACTTTGTACTTTCATTACCATTTTGCAGGTACAAGCTGCGTAGTAGCGGAAACCGAGCCAAAACTGTCCACTTTGCATACATTTAGGAGAATGGAAGGAACAGAACAGGAACTCTTGCATGGGGAAGCGTGAAACCATTCACTATCAAGCCCAAAGTCATGACTCACACTATGTACTATGCCAGAAGACCTCGATCGACTATTACTATGGTCGATCGAGGTGAGTTGAAGCCAGAAGACCTCGATCGAGCTACATCTTTGCTCGATCGAGTAGGAGCTGTATACCAGTTGGTCGATCGAGTGGAAGATGTCCTCGATCGACTAATTTCCTAGAATAAAAGCCTCGATCGAAGGGTAATTTCCCTCGATCGAGTGGATCCTATCACGGGCTTTAAGTCCATAGCTTAATTAGGGTTTAGAGTCATGTTAGACATTATATATGACTCTTATTAGTATTCAGTTATGATCATTCAGTAATTAGCAGACATTAATCTTTTCATTAGTTTCTGAACTCTTTAATCTTTAGTTTACATTCGGGTTTATCGATGTGGATTGTTGTTTACGCCGGATTTGCTAAGATTGTAAACTACTTTCTCTCTTTTATTCTTACTTTTGTTTTAGTCCTAATCCCTGTTTACTTCTCTTAATTACTGCGTTGTTATTGTTCATGCTTGTTAATTGCGATTTTATTATGTCTATCGTCATATGTTTAATCGTCTTAGTTAGCATCGTTAATAACATGAGTAGCTAATTATCTTGTATGTTGGGATGAGGGAAACTGTAGTAGAGGCATGTTCGGATAGATTATTTTAGTTAGTCTTGAATATGAGAATCGATCTAAGCAATTTAATTGAGGTTTAGTCGAATGAGTGCACGCAGGAGACTGGCTAGGTAGTTAACCCCGACCTGGATCGAAAGATTGGAAGGGAAGGCTTGCTTAGAATTGATAGGTGACTCCTAAGAGGGCGAAAATTAATTAGGAAAATCCCTAGGGTGGTTTGAGACCGAAAGGAGAAAACCACTGCTCTTCTCATTGATAGATTGACTGACTTAGTTGACCCATAGATGCCGATACTGCAGCGGACCGAATCCTAGCATATTTCTCTTTATCTGATTTATTTCATATTTATTTCTCTTTCCTTTAATCTTATTTAGTTAGTTAAAAACAATTTCAAAACCCCCTAGATTGTTACTAGCAGATTTAGATTACAGTTAGTTAGTTTCCTCCATGTGGAGATCGACCCTACTTCCACTATCTTCTTAGTTAGTAGACTTAGGTTTTATTTTTGGTGTATAACGACCACATCAAATTTTGGCGCCGTTGCCGGGGAGGCAATTTAATTTTCTGTTTATTTATCTCTGTCTCGTCATAAGGAATTTCTAATTCCTTAAGACTGTTCTTATTTTTCTCTCTATAGTTGTGTATGCGCAGGTCCAAAAGGCTCGAATTAGTGGAAGCTGATCCGGAGCCTGAAAGAACCTTCTTACGTAGAAAGAGAGGGATAGATAAGACTGTTCAGGAGGAAGACTTGAGTACTTCTGAATCCGTCTTCGACAGTTTCATTTTCGAGGAAGATTCAACTGTTGAGACTACCATTCCAGCAAAGATGCCTAATATTGCTAGCCATTCTGAGCCCACAGCTGCATGTATACCCCAAGGATTCAAACTTACAACGGACGAAGATGGAACTTCTTTCGATCTTCGTCCGTCTTATATCAAGCTTGTCCAGCCGACAAGATCAAGCTTGTCCAGCCGACAAGATCAAGCTGGGGAGGATCCAAGGAAGCATTTGGAGACCTTTGCTGACTACTGTTCTTCTATTCCGGTTTCTAAAGGGGTGACAGCCGACAAGATCAAGGAGTTCTTGTTTCCTTTTTCCCCTACTGATAATGCCAAAGACTGGTTGAAGAACTTGAATAGAGAGGAACTGGGTATTACCGATTGGACCACACTCGCACTGGCTTTCTACAAGAAGTATTTTCCACCGCAGAGGACGAATGCTTTGAGGGGTCAGATTACTAATTTCAAGCAAACGATTCATGAAAATCTCTATGAGTCCTGGGATCGATTTAAGACGCTAGTGAGGTCTGTTCCTCACTCTGGGTTCGAACAGTGGTTTCTGTGTAACCAAATCTACAACGGGTTATATGACGATCATCGAGCCATTCTAGATGCCGCGTCAAACGGGAGGTTCCAGAAGGAAATAGATGACGATAAGGGTTGGAAACTGATCGAGGAGATGGAAACCCATTGTGCTGAATATGGTAATCCGCGAAGTGGTACACGGATGATAGCTAGTATTGATTCTGAAGGTCTGGATGCAAAATTCGATAAACTAAATGCCAGACTTGACAAATGGGAGAAGAAAGATGAAGATAACCAGCGGTCTTGCTTATGACAGTCCTGGTACTATCAAGCTTTTGGAGTCGCAGATTGCTCAATTGGCGGGAGCTAGATCGACTAGGCAACCTGGGCAGTTACCGTCTCAAACTGATAAGAAGAAGGAGACGCCGAACATGATTACTCTGAGAAGCGATCTTGCTTATGACAGTCCTGGTCAAGTTGCTGATATTTCTGGTGCGCATTCCAATATTGCGAATACTGTTGCTGATAGTGTAATCGACCGAGATGTTATTGCTAGTCGATTGAATGAATTGAAGGAGAAAGCACTCGATCGAGATGTTTGTGTTAGTCGATCGAGTGAATCAAAAAGTTTGTTACTCGATCGAGAGGTTGTTGATGGTCGATCGAGTGGTTCAGATAGGTAAGTGGTCGATCGAGAGAATCCAGTTAATCGATCGAATAAGTTGACTGAGGAAGCTGATCGATCGAGCAATTTAAGCTCGGATAATCTTCGATCGAGTGATATTGATACTCGATCGATGGGTTTTCATGAGCGAGAAGCTCGTTCGAAGGGGTTAAGCAAGCGGATGATCAACAATGCAATTGTCAAGGATATGCAACGTGGTAATCCTGACATTCCAGTTCCGTTTCCTGGTCGATTGAAGAAGGCTAAGGTCGAGAAGGAATTTGCTCGGTTTGCTGACATTGTACGCGATCTCAAGGTGAACGTTCCTTTTGCAGACCTCCTATTAAAGGTACCCTCTTACTTAAAATTTATGCGTGAAATTCTTTTGCGTAAGAGGTCAGTAGATACGGTAGAGACTGTAGCCTTAATTGAGGAATGCTCTGCGTTCCTCCAGAACAAATGCCCCCCTAAGCTGTCTGACCCAGGTAGTTTTTCTATACCGTGTCATATAGGTACCTATCTCATAGACAACGCGTTATGTGACCTAGGAGCCAGTGTTAGCGTCTTACCTTTATCTTTAGCCAAACGGTTAGGCTTTACCAAGCTTCAGTGTACAAACATGACGGTACAGATGGCAGATAGGACCTTGTCTCGACCCTTAGGAATCATAGAGGATGTTCCTGTGTAAATAGGAAGATTCTTCATCCCGGTCGATTTCATAGTTTTAGATATACCTGAGGATTCTCACACTCCCATCATTTTGGGAAGATTGTTCTTGCATACTGCGCAAGCGGTTATTGATGTTGGGTTACGGACTCTAACTTTTCAAATAGGTGGGGAGAACTTAGTATTCACGCAGTCTCATGCTAGTAAGGATCATTTGCTTGTGTCACAATGCTACGCACTTCCCTTATCTGATATCACACCTGATGTATTCACGCATGACAAAGCTTCGGTTCCTATCGAACCTATAGCTCCTATCTGTGATATCCCCATTGCTACCGTAACACCTCTGCCCCAGCTTGGGAGCGAATTGGAGGAACATGCTGATGTATGTTGCCTTACAGATCATAGCGCGGCAGCATTGGAGCTGGAAAAGGGAAAGCCAGGTTCGCGTGACGACGTCCAGAAGAAGAAGTCCAAGAAGGACAAAGGAGCTCGCATGTATTCAAGTGATTCCGAAGTGGAGCTAGGGTCCAAGAAACCATCATACGTGTGGAGAAAGAAGACGGAAATTACCGCAGCTGAGGGTAATTCCGCAAGTCAAAGGCCTCACGGTGGCCTTGTCATGAAACTGTTTGGTTGGTAGCCGGGTTTGCAACCCCGTGCAAATTGTAAATAACATTTATGGCGTTTTCATGAGACACTTAGACAATTAGACTATTTACTTAGATTAGACTATTACGTTGCAATGTAGCTTAGATGAACAATTTATTTTTCCTGTTAGACGATTTTTGGTATTTTTTTTTGGGTATTGTTTTGTATCATTCTGCAGGAAATAGAAGCGGAAATCAAATTGCTGAAAGTCGAAGGCTAAGCATAGAGGACGGTCATTCGATCGAGAACATCGTGATTCGATCGAGTGACGTGGGCGAGAAAACGAACTCGATCGAGGAGAATTCCATTCGATCGAGTGAAGTATAGATCATCAAAAGAAGCCCACTCGATCGAGTAACTCAGACCTACTTGATCGAGCAGTCCAGCATGACAGAAACCCTCGATCGAGGGGAATTTATACTCGATCGAATGAAGAAACTTACCTATAAAAGGACAGTCCTCGATCCTCTTTCTGTTTACTCGATCCCAATTCTATTTTGTTCTTCATCTTTCGACTTCTTTTCTGCACATTCCTTCCTGCAATCCGTGATATTCCCAATCATTTACCAATTATATCTACCCCAACTCTTTACTTTTGCAATTAATTAAAAAGCCCTCTCCCTTTCCCCTTTAATTTCGGTTAATTGGAGATTTTGTGAATTAGGGTTTCTAATTCGTCTTTTCGAATTTATTGATTAATTACTATTTGTTCGGGTAATCATCAACAAGTAAGCTTTTCTTTCCTATTTTACTAGTTAATTCATAGTCCTTCCTCTTTTCCGATTTAATTAGGGTTAGATATTGATTATAGGGTAATCTAGTGAATTAGATGTTATTGATTGGTTCTTGTTGATCTTTTTGTAGCTATGGCATCAAGTTCAGTCCCAAGTACGTCCACGGTTCCCGAGGTTGTCGCTGAGCCAACAACTGCAGTGATTTCCGCTACTGCCGAGACTGCCGCTGCTGTTGTGACCGAAACTGCTGTCACGGTTACCGAGGCTGCTGCTGAGACAGTCTCCACGGAGCACACTGAAGCTCCGACTCCTGTAACGGTCACTGCTGAGACCGTTGTTCCGCCTACCAGTTCAACACTCGCCCCTAGTAAGAAGGCGTTGACCACCAGCCAGCTAGCCGCACAGAAGCTAGCTAGCACTCGAGGACTAGCACCACCGAAAGCTCTTAAGGCTGCTAGACAGCCATCTATCGTGGAGTCCCTCGGGCCACTACAAGGGATAAGGGAGGTACAATTCGTTTCTACTATTCACCGGAAATGGTTATCTTATTTACTTGACTCCCCCATCCATTTGACTCATTTTTTGCACAGTCCCGACCTAGAGGAGCTAGGTTTATTCACTGATGTTTGTTGCTTAACGGGAAGGGCATGTCGGGTTTGGCCTCGATGCGGGAGTATACATATCGAGTACCTACGCTCGAATTTTTGAGCTCTTACACTTTTGAGTCCGATATGTATGTTACCTCACCGACTAGCGCTTGCATTCATTTCCGACTCTTTAATGAGTAGCATTTGTGGACCTTAGCTAGGTTTGGGGAGGTTTTGGGTCTTTCGAGTGACAGTCTTTTAGCAGCCCCTAGGAAGTTGTTGCCCCAGGTCTGGACCGCTCTCTCTCTCACACACCCTACGACTCTCGTAGGGTGGCCCACGTTCACCACCCTGCACTGCGCTATTTTCTGCGACTTTTAGAAGAGTCGATTTTTGCTAGGCCAGAACCCAACAACATTACCAACACCGAGTTAGCCATCTTAGCGGGGTACATGAACATTGATAGCGGTACCCCGTTTGTCCTGAACATCGCTTACTTGGTGGCTCTTCATTGGAAGAACTTAGAGTCTAGGGTGTCTAGCGCCGTAGTCTGTGGCGGTCTGGTCAGTAGGATAGGCCTCCAACTTTATTCAGACTTCCCTAGGACTCACCAGCGCATAGGACCAGGAGTCGATTTAGATATACCAGTCATGATTGAGTTTACTTGGATTACGGGCTCTGAGCGTCGGGTGTGGAAGATATGTGGTTCCACATCCGTTGTCTTACCTTGCCCTAAATTGCCTTCTATTTCACCTCTCACTACTGTGAGAGGGGTGAAACCCCCTCCCCCTGTTTACCATCTGCCTTTCACCACTACACCTTCCTCTTCCACTAAGAAGAGGAAGAGAGCTTCCCCTCAGGGGGAAGCTGGAGAGACGTCGGGTTCTCAACAGGTGGGGCCGACCGCTGTCACACTCCCACCTGTCACCACTCCACCTCCTGTGTCGGGTTTTCCGGCTA
This sequence comes from Heliosperma pusillum, assembly GCA_022085475.1. NCBI lineage: Eukaryota > Viridiplantae > Streptophyta > Magnoliopsida > Caryophyllales > Caryophyllaceae > Heliosperma > Heliosperma pusillum. Next base: position 7,730 of record JAIUZE010007539.1, on the reverse strand, counting down.
ATTTTATTTGTCCTCCCCTGTTTGAGGCGCCTGAGGTCATGGACCAAGGGCGTCGTGATGCTTTGCTACTTGAGATCCGCAGGGATATAACACTGATGCGACGGGATCAGGCCTTGGCCTTGTTCCCTATCTATGAGGACCATATCCGCAGAGGGCGTCCTATTCCAGATGGATGGCCTCACCCCTCATTCTACAGATACCCAGAGGGTGGGTATCCTTCACCATCTTCTTCTTCCTCTTCTTCTAGAGAGGAAGAAGATGAGACGCCGGCACAGAGGGCCATGAGGGAGCGTGCGGAGTTGGCAGCTGACCCGGCGTACAGGGTAGAGGAGACAGAAGAGACGGATGGGAGTAGGTGATGCTAGCTCCCCAGTTTGATGCTGGTTTGGGGAAGCTATTGTCTTGTGAGTTTTTCTTTTCCTTGTTTGTTTTTCCATTCTTTGTATAAATTCTTTCCTTAGGAACATGTATTAGGTTGTTTTTTCCCTTTCCCTTATATGCTTTTGTGCTTTAGCCAATGAGGACATTGTCTGTTTTGGTTTGGGGAAGTGTTTTACATCCTTTTGCGTCTGCATTTGCATTTGTACTGCATTCACATTTACAATTCATGTTAATTAGAAAAAATTTGAAAAAAATCAAAAAAATATCACGTTTATTTTTGCATATAGTCGAGTCGAATTGGAGTCTTGTTCATGATAAAATCGCACTACAAGTCTATTTTATGCTATTCTTTGCACCTTTCTTGACTTATTTAGTGAAATCGAATAGTGAACTATTGAATTTTGTCTTGGAATTTAAATTTGATTATTAGACTTGACTCAACTTTTTGGCAAACTACTTATATATTCTGAGTTTTAGAGCCTATAACTGGTGACATCCATGACCAGTTCATCTAGGAATGAGAGTAGTTACTCCCCACATTTCGTGTCATTTGCTTGTATATGAATTTTGATTTCTTATTGCCTGCACGCATTGGGTTTGTGGTCGGTATTACGTGTTTTGAGAATATTTGCATCTCCCTTTTCCTCATTTTACCCCATTAACTCCACATAAAGCCATATCTGCCTGTTGCCCTTAACTACATCCTAAACTTAGCCTACCTTTGCCGAGCTAGTTTAGTAGTCGAGGTATATTACGTCATTGTGTCAGTTTTTGGCTCGTTTCATTGATTGGAGTAGGTTTTTTGTGAGCAAAAGAAGAGAAGTGTTTAATAGTGCCTCGATCGAGTAGTTTTCAGTTCGATCGAGAAGATTTTGTTAGTTGTTGCCTCGATCGAGTGACTTATTCCACTCGATCGAGTGGTTATTCCTCAGTCAGCCAAGAAAGAAAAAGAAAAGAAAAGAAAATGAAAAAATGAAAAAATATCTTGAAAAAATAATTGGCTAAAAATATCTCGATCGAGTGCTTATTATAATTTGTTGAGGTGTTTTATGGGATTTGTGTTGTTTATGCCTATATATGTTAAGGCATCAAGTTTAATTTTTGATGGTTGGAAGAATGGAACGAGTTCCATTGCGGTCTTCTTACCAATTAGCCTCACATATCCATATTTTTGCAAATGTTCGGCACGTGATTGTCCTTGAACGGTGGTTGTGCGTGTGTACGGTGCTTGAATCATCTTTCATATTAGTTAGCAATGCATGTTGTGTCGGTCGTAGTCTAGGTGAGTGACTATATTTTCTTCTCTCTTTCTTATACATATTTACTTACCATTTGCTTGTTGAGAGAAGAGTGACCCGTGAGAGTCCGAATTTGGTTGAGTCTTGCAAGGTCGAAAGTCTAATTTATTTCCAAGATTGTATAAATTCGTTCACTTTCGTATTAAGCTTTGTTATGATTGATTGAGTGCATTGAACTGTTTAACATTGACTTGTTGCTAGCTCTAAGACTTACTCCATTCCCCTAGGTTTATTTTGTTCCATATACCTGCATTTAGTTTGCTTGAGGACAAGCAAAGGTTTGGTTTGGGGAAATTTGATGCGTGTATTTTATATAGACTTTTTAGTCCATTTATGCACGCATTTCTATGTCATTTAGGTGATGTTATATCACCATATGCCTCTATTTGGCTACTTTGTACTTTCATTACCATTTTGTAGGTACAAGCTGCATAATAGCAGAAACCGAGCCAAAACAGTCCACTTTGCATGCATTTAGGAGAATGGAAGGATCGGAACAAGGACTCTTGCATGGGGAAGCATGAAACCATCCACTATCGAGACCAAAGTCATGACTCACACTACGTACTATGCCAGAAGACCTCGATCGACTATGCATTTGGTCGATCGAGGTAAGTTGAAGCCAGAAGACCTCGATCGAGCTACATCCTTTGCTCGATCGAGTAGGAGCTTTATACCAGTTGGTCGATCGAGTAGATCAAGTGCTCGATCGACTGATTTCCATGAATAAAAGCCTCGATCGAAGGGTTATTTCCCTCGATCGAGTGGATCCTATCACGGGCTGCAAGTCCATAGCTTAATTAGGGTTAGAGTCGTGTTAGACACTATATATGACTCTTATTTACGTCATTATTAGTCAGTTTTTATTATTCAGAACTTATCAGCAGTAATTAGCTGACATTAATCTTTCATTAGTTTCTGAACTTTTAATCTTTGGTTTTCATTCGGGTTTATTCGGCGTGGATTGTTCTTTACGCCGGATTGCTAAGATTGTAAACGACTTTCTCTCTTTTACTCTTACCTTTATTTTAATCTTAATTACTACTTACTCTACTTAATTGCTGTGTTGTTATTATTTATGCTTATTAATTACGATTTTATTATGTCTATCGTCATATGTTCAATAGTCTTTGTTAGCATAGTTAATAGCATGAGTAGTTAATTTCCTTGTATGTTGGGATGAGGGAAACTGTAGTAGAGGCATGTTAGGATAGATTATTTTAGTTAGTCTTGAATATGAGAATCAGTCTAAGCAATTTAATTGAGGTTTAGTCGAATGAGTACACGCAGGAGACTAGGCTAGGTAGTTAACCCCGACCTGGATCGAGAGATTGGAAGGGAAGACTTGCTTAGAATTGATAGGTGACTCCTAAGAGGACGAGAGTTAATTAGGAAAATCCCTAGGGTGGTTTGAGACCGAGAGGAGAAAACCATTGCCCTTCTCATTGATAGATTGACTGACTTAGTTGACCCATAGATGCCGATACTGCAGTAGATCGAATCCTGGCATATTCCCTCTTTATCTGATTTATTTCATATTTATTTCTTCCTTTATTTCTCTTTCCTTTAATCTTATTTAGTTTAGTTGAAACCATTTCAAAACCCCCCCCAGATTGTTACTTGCAGATTTAGATTTCGGTTAATTAGTTTCTTCCATGTGGAGATCGACCCTACTTCCGCTATCTTCTTAGTTAGTTGACTTAGGTTTTATTTTTGGTGTATAACGACTGACATCAACCGTCAAGGAGGTGGGTACTACAATCAAGGGAATATCCATCCCAATTTGAGATGGACAAGCCAGAACGTCTTAAATCCTACTCCTCCACCACAGCAGCCGACATATCAACCGCCGCACAAGCAAGGATTCCAGAAAATCCAGTCTTCACAGCAAGCTAGTTCCTCATCTGGAGGAGTTTCAGAAGTCGGGGAGCTAAAGCCGATGATACAAGCTTTAGCTATCCAAATGAGCAAATCTGATCAAGCAACGAATGCTACTATTAAGCTTTTAGAGTCACAGATTGCTCAATTGGCGGGAGCTAGATCGACTAGGCAACCTGGGCAGTTACCGTCTCAAACTGATAAGAACAATGAGACGCTGAACATGATTACTCTGAGAAGCGGTCTTGCTTATGACAGTCCTGGTACAGTTGCTGATATTTCTGGTGCGCATCCCAATCTTGCGAAGACTGTTGCTGATAATGTAATCGATCGAGAGGTTATTGTTAGTCGATCGAATGAATTGAAGGAGAAAGCACTCGATCGAGATGTTTCTGTTAGTCGATCGAGTGACTAAGAAAGTTTGTTACTCGATCGAGAGGGTACAGAAGCTCGATCGAGTGGGTTGAATGATGATACTGCTCGAACGAGCAATTTAAGTTCTGATAATCTTCGATCGAGTGAATGAGCGAGAAGCTCGTTCGAAGGGGTTATGCAAGCAGATGATCAACAACGCAATTGTCAAGGATATGCAACGTGGATCGCCTGACGTTCCAGTTCTGTTTCCTAGTCGATTGAAGAAGGCTAAGGTCGAGAAGGAATTTGCCCGGTTCGCTGACATTGTACGTGATCTCAAGGTGAACGTTCCTTTTGCAGACCTCCTATTAAAGGTACCCTCCTACTTAAAATTTATGCGTGAAATTCTTTTGCGTAAGAGGTTCGTAGACACTGTAGAGACCGTAGCTTTAACTGAGGAATGCTCTGCGTTCCTCCAGAACAAATGCCCTCCTATGCTGTCTGACCAAGGTAGTTTTTCCATACCGTGTCATATAGGTACCTATCTCATAAATAATGCGTTATGTGACCTAGGAGCTAGTGTTAGCGTCTTGCCTTTGTCTTTAGCCAAACGGTTAGGCTTTACCAAGCTTCAGTTTACCAACATGACGGTACAGATGGCAGATAGGACCCTGTCTCGACCCTTAGGAATCATAGAGGATGTTCCTGTTCAAATAGGAAGATTCTTTATCCCGGTCGATTTCATAGTTTTGGATATACCTGAGGATTCTCACACTCCCTTCATTTTGGGAAGACCGTTCTTGCATACTGCGCAAGCGGTTATTGATGTTGGGTTACGGACTCTGACTTTTCAAATAGGTTGGGAGAACCTAGTTTTCACGCAGTCTCACGCTAGTAAGGGTCCTATGCTTGTTTCACCATGTCATGCACTTCCCTTAGCTGATATCACACCTGATTTATTCACGCATGAAAAAGCTTCAGTTCCTATTGAGCCTATAGCTCCTATCTGTGATATCCCCATTTCTACCGAAACACCTCCGCCCCAACTTGGGAGCGAATTGGAGGAACGTGCTGTTGTATGAATTAAAGTTAAGATGATGGGACCTTCCCCTATAAATAAAATTGAGACTAGTCTTTATAGGGAAAACTACTATGAACCCCTTCTTCGTCGGAAGTCATAATATGACCCCTTCTACGTTAGGTAAGTAGTGAGTGTTGACCTATTTTTATCTCAACATTATAGTACGAGTAATATCTCGTGATTATGATGGACTAAAGATAGAATTTATAGAAATTTATCGACCAGGAATTCTAAAAGTAGAATTAGCCAAGAGGTTGGCTTATCAATTTACAGAAATTGAGTCTTGGGATCATTTATATAATTCTTGAGGGAGGTCAATTGTATAAATGCACGAGTCATCACATTAAACAGTTTTTGTATTAGACTTAAAATTTAAAACGATGAATACTTATCATATTTATTTTCTTTTTCACAGTTTTTGAATTCATTATATACAGATATAACTGCTAACTACATATGGCTGGCCATACTGATGACCCAATGCCAAGTGCCACACTCGGACGTGAGTCCTGGCTTAAGATTTTCATGGACAATATGAATCAGTCAACGCCACTGAAGAATAACGGGTCCAACTTTGCGAACTGGGAGGCAGCATTACGGAATGCTGCCATTGCGGACGGTAAGCTCAATTACTTGACTGAGCCACTACCGCCCAACCCAGGCCCCAATGGAGGAGCCAATGAATCACTTGCTTATAGTGATTTCATGATGCAGGCGGGGGCGATAAAGAACGTACTCATCTTTTCAATGGAATCAAATTTCCAAAGGCGATTCATTGCCCATGGTGCGAATAAGATTTTTACCACGCTCTCTAACGAGTTCTCGAAAGCTCCGAGGATCGTTAGCTATGAGCATACATGTCGCTTCTTTGAGGCGAAACTCCAGAAGGGCCAAGCGGTTAGCCCACACATTATTGATATGATTGAGAATGTCGAGAAACTGGAGGCACTTGGTTGCAAAATCGATGAGAAGATCGTCATTGACCGCGTTCTCCATTCACTTCATGATGGTTTTGCCTTTTTCAGGGCAAATTACTATATGAATGATATGAAGAAGAGTCTTCATCAGCTCCACTCACTTCTCGTCCAGACCGAGAGTGATCTGAAATTGAGTGGGAGTCTGAAACATGACGTTCTCATGATAGCAAACAAGGGCAAAGGTAAGGGCAAGGCTAAGGCCAACCTAGCTGTAGGGAAGCCGAAATTCAAAAAGCCAGGGCAAGGCAAGAGTGGGCTTGGTGAGACTAGCGGTAGCTCACAAGGCAAGACAAAGAGCGATGAAGGTAACGTGGAGTGCCACCATTGCCACAAGCTTGGGCATTGGAGGAGGAACTGCCTCGTGTACCGAGAGGACATTAAAGCAGGCCGCGTCTCTCCTGTTTGTATGTCTTCTTCTTTTATTCATATGATTGAAGATTAACCATCAAGTTTCGGAACTTGGTATATAGATTAACTGTTGGTGGTTCTCATCTTTGTAATCATTTGCAAGGCCTAAGAAAACATCACAACTCTCCGTCAAGGGGTGATGTGGACTGCGAGTGGGGAATGGAGCAAGAGTAGCTGCCGTTTCAGTGGGAACATATTTAATCCAACTCCCGAGTGTAGTTGAGTTAATTCTGAATAACTGTTACTATGTACCCAGTTTATCTAAAAACATTATTTCTGTTTCCGTACTTGATAAGGACGGTTTTTCGTTTGTAATAAAGGATAATAGCTGTAATTTCTCTTTAAACGAAATGTTTTATGGTAAAGCAGTTTCCATGAATGGGATTTATGTTTTAGATCAAACCACAGATATAATGCATGTGAGTAGTAAGAAAGCAAAGGTTGGTGACAAAGATCAAACCTATTTATGGCATTGCCGTATGGGACACATAAATGAAAAACGCGTGAAGAAGCTCATTGACAATGGGACTATCTCCCCATTTGACTATGAATCGTTTGGCACGTGTGAATCATGTCTCATAGGCAAAATGACTCGAATTTCCTTCAAAGGTGTTGGAATGCGCGCTGCTGACCTATTAGGACTCATACATACTGATGTGTGTGGACCTATGTCCATCAACGCTAGAGATGGCTATAGATATTTTATCACTTTCACGGACGATTTGAGTAGATATGGATATGTCTACTTAATGAAGCATAAAAGTGAGTCCTTTGAAAAGTTCAAGGAATTTCAGAATAAGGTTGAGAACCAGCTGGATAGAAAGATTAAAGCACTACGTTCAGATCGTGGTGGCGAATATCTTTCGAATGAGTTTGATCAACACCTTAAAGACTGTGGTATTGTACTACAGTTAACTCCACCTGGAACACCACAATTGAATGGTGTGTCCGAACGGAGAAATCGAACACTACTTGATATGGTTCGATCCATGATGAGTCACACGGTTGTAACCTGATTCATTGTGGGGTTATGCTCTTTTGTCAGCTGCTTTAATACTTAACCGAAGTCCGTCTAAAGCTGTAGACAAGACTCCATATGAATTATGGAAGGGAACGGTCCCTAACTTGTCCGTTATTCGGGTTTGGGGCTGCGAGGCTTATGTCAAGTGGAGACCTGACGATAAGCTCGGCCCACGATCGGTCAAGACATACTTTATTGGTTATCCAAAAAGGATGTTTGGTCATTACTTTTACTCGCCTACCGAACATCGAGTTTTTGTTGCGGCTAGTGCGACGTTCTTAGAGAAAGAATTTCTCGAGAATAAGACAAGTAATAAAGAACCTCTTTCGATC
>JAIUZE010007538.1:0-81237 GCA_022085475.1 Heliosperma pusillum | reverse complement strand
ATTTCTCTAATCAGATGAAACTTTCGCAGAACATGCTTAGATCGTTGGTGTGACCTTGGCTCTTTGGCCTGTGCAATAGCCCCGGTATTGTCACACATTAAAGGAACAGCTTCCTTCAATGAAGGAACTACACCAAGTTCAGTTAAGAACTTTTTAATCCAAACGGCTTCCTTAGCAGCATCACATGCAGCTATATACTCTGCTTCAGTTACTGAATCTGCAACTGTGGCTTGTTTGGAACTCTTCCAACTCACTGCTCCACCGTTCAAAGTGAAAACAAAACCAGAGGTAGACTTGCTATCATCCTTGTCTGATGCAAAACTAGCATCAGTATAACCCAAACAATTAAGGTCATTGTCTCCATAAATGAGGAATTGGTCCTTAGTCCTTCTCAAGTACTTAAGGATGGATTTCACCACTTTCCAATGTTCCTCGCCTGGATTCCCTTGGTACCTACTCGCTACTCCTAGCGCGTAAGCAACATCAGGCCTTGTACATGTCATGGTATACATGAGAGCTCCCACTGCACTTGCATATGGGACTTTACTCATGCGTTCCCTCTCTTCTAGAGTCTTAGGACAATCCTTTCTATATAGAGAAATTCCAGAGCCTATTGGTAAATAGCCCTTTTTGGAATTTTCCATGTGATACCTCTTTAAAATTGTATCAATGTACATAGACTGGGAGAGTCCAAGCAACTTCCTTGATCTATCTCTATAGATCTTTATTCCAAGAATATAAGTTGCTTCTCCCAAATCTTTCATAGAGAACTGTTTAGATAGTCAAGCCTTTGTCTCTTGCATGGTTGGTACATCATTTCCCATTAGTAAAATGTCATCAACATATAATACTAAGAAAATGATAATGCTCCCACTAACCTTCTTGTACACACATGGCTCCTCCTCACATCGCACAAAATTGAACTTTTCAATTGTCGTGTGAAAACGGATATTCCAACTACGAGAAGCTTGCTTTAATCCATAAATAGATCGTTGAAGCTTACATACTTTATCATTAGAAGATGGCAATGTGAAACCTTCAGGTTGAGTCATATAGACATCTTCCTTTACTCCCCATTGAGGAAAGCTGTTTTCACATCCATTTGCCATATCTCATAATCATAGTATGCAGCTATAGCAAGCAGAATCCGAATAGATTTGAGCATTGCCACAGGGGAGAACGTTTCTTCATAATCAATACCTTCCTTTTGATTATACCCCTTGGCAACAAGACGGGCTTTATAGGTCTCAACCTTACCGTCTGCTCCAATCTTTTTTTTAAACACCCATTTGCATCCAATGGGTTTTAAGTCTTTAGAGTCATCAACCAAAGTCCACACGTTGTTGATTTTCATAGACTCCATCTCGGATTCCATAGCCTTTAGCCATTTCTCATGGTCTGGACTTGCCATAGCCTCTTTGAAGCATCTAGGATCATCATCAATGTGAGTTATATCATCAATATGATTAGCCTCATCATCTAGAACTAATAGATTTAATCTATCTGGTGCACGACTTTCCCTAACCGACCTTCTTAGAGGCTCATGTACTATTTGATTTTCCGGTTGCTCAGGTTCCAGGGTTGATTCATTAATCAACTGATTTTCCTCAACATTTGAGGTTTGACGTGTTGATGGCAACTTTAAAACATCAAATAAAGGTTGCTCATTTGGCATCTCATGCTCTTGAGTTACTGTTGACTCATTGGTATCTTTGATCTCATCAAGATCTATTTCTACACCATGACTTCCTTCTTTAAGGAATTCCTTTTCTAAAAAGGTTGCATTTCTGGCCACAAACACTTTGTGTTCAGAAGGGTGATAGAAATAGTATCCCATAGTCTCCTTGGGATAACCAACAAATCTACATTTGTCAGATTTAGCTTCAAGCTTGTCTGACTGCAGTCGCTTAACATAAGCTGGACAACCCCAAATTCCCAAATGCTTAAGGTTAGGCTTACGTCCTTTCCATATCTCATATGGTGTTTTAGTGACTGCCTTAGTGGGAACTTTATTTAATATGTACGCAGCAGCTTCCAAAGCATATCCCCATAGGAAAATAGGAAGATCAGTGAACCCCATCATGGATCTCACCATATCTAATAAGGTTCGATTTCTCCTTTCTGAAACACCATTATGTTGTGGCGTTCCAGGAGAAGTCCACTGTGACAAGATCCCATCTTGTCTTAAATAATCAATGAACTCATCACTGAGACACTGACCTCCACGGTCAGATCTCAGTGCCTTTATATTCTTACCAGTTTGTTTTTCAACTTCACTGCGAAATCTTTTGAACATTTCAAAGGATTCTGACTTATGTTTCATTAGATAAACAAATCCAAATCTTGACATATCATCAGTGAAAGTTATAAAGTAAGAATATCCACCTTTAACTTGAACTTTCATTGGACCACATACATCAGAATGTATGAGTCCTAAAAGCTCACTAGCCTTTTCTCCAGTTCCAGTAAAAGGAGATTTGGTCAACTTTCCTAGGAGACAAGATTCACAAGTGTCATATGATTCATAATCATATTGACGAAGACACCCTTCACGATGCAACTTGTTTACTCTTTTCTCACCAATGTGACCAAGCCTACAATGCCAAAGGTAAGTTTGATTCCCTTGATTATTTCTCTTCCTCTTTTGGCCAGAAACAGTCATAATAGGACAAATCACTAGCTCAGTTAAAACATAAAGACCAAATTGCAAATAACCATTCACATATAAATCATCACCATGATAAATAGAGCATTGATTATTATAGAAAATTGTTCTGAATCCACACTTGTCCAAAGACGAGATGGAAACAATGTTCGAAACAAACTTAGGAACATAATAACAATCTTGTAAAGTTATGGTCTTGTCATTAGGCATTCTAAGAAAGACGGTTCCTACAGCTAGGGCAGCAACATTTGCTCCATTCCCAACTTGCAGGTTGACCTCTCCCTTCTTTAACCATCTATTGATCCTTAAACCTTGCAACATATTGCAAATGTTAAAGCTACTACCGGTATCTAATACTCATTTAGTAGTATCAATAGTTGTCAAAGAAATCATGAAAACATTTTTCACAATTGTTTTACCTTGTTGCTTGTCCTTCAGAGCTATCTTATACTCTGGACAATTTCTTTTCCAGTGTCCTTTCTTCTTGCAAAATAAACATTCATCCTCTGACTGGCCAGTCATCACCCTCGTACTCATACAAGAGATACTAACCATATCCACAGATCCAGATTTAACTAAGGACTTAGATATCTCATATCAAGTAGCCTTACTCTGAAACTCGTACATCTTCTTAAGATGTGCAATGATCTGTGAAAAAGTCATATTTTCATATTGCCTCTGAAGGTCAGGTCTCATGGAGGCCAAAATAATGCACTTTGCAGCAATACTCTCTTCAGAGTACTTTGCATATGCATCTAATGCACTTGCATTACTTTCTCCCTCTAGAGGTGCTACCATAGCGGGCTTATCGATCACATCGATTAGCTTTTCATGCATGAGAACAATTCTCAGGTTCTGGTACCAATCATCAAAATTGTTACCAGACAGTTTGTTAGCATCAAGAATGCTTCGCAGTGTAATATTAGCCATTATGAGAAATCTAATACAAAAGGAAAAACAGAAAACAAGAACACAAAATATACATCATTAAGACATGGACTTTATCTAAATGATAAACAATAAACTTTAAAACATGAATGAGCCCCTTGGTAGTCAAGTCGTTTCTCAAACATAATTAAAGTCCTGGTACATTACCATTAATATTTCATCATATGAAATTATATCAGACCCTATACTACATAGTCCCCTGGTAGTCAGGTCGTTCCTATTAGTATAGTTGAGTTCATCCACCCTTGTGAAAGAAAATTAGTTAATCTCATACCCTCTGGGTAGTCCAGACTATAAGTACAAAATTAAATAACTTTTCTTCACTCTTGTATCATATACAGTAGACAATATTATTTATCTCTGAACTACAAGTCCCCTGGTTGTCAGGTCATACCTTGTAAACAAAAATAAATTTTATTGACTACTTGGATGGAAAAGTCTCTTTAATAAAATATCATATATTTTATTAATTACAAAACTCAATAATTTAAACTGGTCAAGTTTTTAAGATATTAAAACTATTTTAATAATATTCATATCTTATATGATCGTCAATAACAATTACTAGCATAATTATAATAGCTACTAGTTATATCTTATATAACTAACGAGTAATGTTCATAATGATCACACATAATTATTGAGCATGAATACTACGTCATGGAACAATTCCAACAACCAAAAAACTATGCGAAAATCAAAGAGATGCATCATTCTACGGATGACTCGAGAACAAAATTTCACGCTCAATCACAATAGTATATCAAACAGCCCATAGTCATTACACGAAATAAAAATATGCACAAACCTATTTGCACACACCCTATGATTATAATAATAATGATTGTAATGATAAAGAGTTAAAACATTCATATATACCAATGTGAATGCAAATTTGCAACTATGGCCTTATGCTGTAAAGAATCATGCGTGAATAAGTTGTAGCAAAAAGCAAATTCTCATTGACAATTGGATTAGACGTTGCAGCAAAAGCAAATTCTCATTGACAACTAGATTAGACGTTGCAGCAAAAAACAATTTGCAAAAAACAATTATCGCATAACAAATTTTAATCCGGTCCAAATTTCACATACAAATTAAATGCAAAATCAGGCTCTGATACCAATTGAAGGATCGGTATACGCAGCGGAAATAATAATTTATACGATCCTTTAATAGACCTATTGCATTCAAACTGATATAAATAAAAGGGATTAATTACATACCTGGAATTAAGACGGGTTAACAAATAACTCTGAAAGTACGAAGTCTCTAGTGTATCCACACCGGGTACGATCTACACTCTCAACCTTTGAGACGACTCGGAAATATGAGAACCCTTGAGAAAAACCCTTTTTCTCTCTCTACTATTTTTGGTGGAAAACTAACTCAATAAATTGGGTTCTTTTCCAATTACCAACTCCAAGTATTTATAGGGAAGAATAAAATAAACCCCTTATTTTATTTCCTTATTTTAATACTATGGAATACTTTTGCCTTTTATTATTATATCTTTTGTGTTAGCAATTAATATAATAATATGTCAACTAGATACTTTAATTATTATCATAAACTAATATAAAGTCATCTTAAGTGTAAACGTTAACCCGTAAGTGTGTGACCATCTAGGTTCAACATTAAGCCAGTAGTAATTAACGTTACCGATCCGATTGGGTCTGGGGCATAATTCCAACAAACGCATGGAAATCTCAGCAACAAACACCAATCACGACTCATGTCGCTGCTCAATTATAGACATCAATTAATTCAACAATAGGAGTATAAGACATTGTTAGAGTCAAAAAAATACTGAAATAGGTGTAGGAACGACAAAATTCGTTGGAGAAAAACGTGTAGAACGATTCAATAAATATGAAACTCGAAATCAGAAATCAGGGTTCATGAAAAACCCCAAATTTGGCAAAAAATAGCTTCACCGTTTTCTTTTTTTTTTTTTATGGTGCCTTTGTGCGCCCGTTGAACGCGCTCCATTTGCACAACAATCGCGCGACAGACGCGTTCAAAACACACGTAAAAATCGCATTTCAAGACATACTTCCCTTTCATTAGTAGATTTTTCCGTCATCTTTAAACCCGTCAATCAAACTCCCTAACATAAATAACAACCGTCAATTGTCATAAAAATAATAGCTAATAAATAACACAATGACACTAATATTAACTAATACGAAGCTTCACTAAAAACTAATAACTACCATTATAATTTAAAGGTACAAAAGAAGAAGATAAAATAAGTTTGGTTGACTCCCGAGACCGCTCTCGTTTAACGTCGTTAGCTCGACATAAGGAGGTGTCTTAATCTTCATAAATTGCATTGTAGAGTTCAAGTAACTCTACCACCTCCGTCTCAATGTCGTCTTGATACGACTTCAATCTTTGTCTATTTACTTTCAACACGTCATCCGTTGTTGGATCTCTCACTTCAACAACACCATGAGGATAAACATTAGTAATAATAAGTGGACTGTTCCAATGGGATTTTAACTTACCTGGAAACAAACGAAAGTGGGATTGGAATAAAAGGACTTTCTGACCAAATTTAAATTCCTATCTCAAGATCATCTTGTCATGCCATGCCTTCTTTCTCCCCTTGTAAATTGTCGCATTCTCATATGATTCGAGTCTGATCTTTTCCAATTCTTGCAACTGCAACCTACGATGCATTCCCGCTTCATCCAAGCTCATATTGAAGCTTTTTATCGCCCAATACGGCTTATGCTCCAATTTCCACATGTAAATGACATGCTTTTCTAAACACAAATCTATAAGGACATACACAAATCGCGCGACAGTTGCGTTCAAAACACACGTCAAAATCGCAATTCGAGACGTACTTCCCTTTCATTAGTAGATTTTCCGTCATCTTTAAACCCGTCGATCAAACTCCCTAACATAAATAAAAACCGTCAATTGTCATAAAAATAATAGCTAATAAATAACACAATGACACTAATATTAACTAATACGAAGCTTCACTAAAAACTAATAACTAGCATCATAATTTAAAGGTACAAAAGAAGAAGATAAAATAATTTTGGTTGACTCCCGAGAGCGCTCTTGTATAACGTCGTTAGCTCGACGTAAGGAGGTGTCTTAATCTTCATAAATTGGATTGTAGAGTTGAAGTAACTCTACCACCTCCGTCTCAATGCCGTCTTGATACGACTTCAATCTTTGTCCATTTACTTTCAAGACCTCATCTGTTGTTGGATTTCTCACTTCAACAAAATCATGAGGATAAACATTAGTAATAATAAGTGGACTGTTCCAATGAGATTTTAACTTACCTGGAAACAAACGAAAGTGGGATTGGAATAAAAGGACTTTTTGACCAAATTTAAATTCCTATCTCAAGATCATCTTGTCATGCCATGCCTTCTTTCTCCCCTTATAAATTGTCACATTCTCATATGATTCGAGTCAGATCTCCTCTAATTCTTGCAACTGCAACCTACGATGCATTCCCGCTTCAACCAAGCTCATATTGAAGCTTTTTATCGCCCAATACGGCTTATGCTCCAATTCCACGCGTAAATGACATGCTTTTTCAAACACAAATATATAAGGACACATACCAATTGCAGTTTTATAGGTCGTTCGATAGTCCCATAATGCATCATCTAGTCTAACGCTCCAATCTTTTCGTGTACAATATACCGTCTTCTCAAGGATGGATTTAACCTCTCTATTTGACACCTTAGCTTGCCCAATAGTTTTCGGATGATAGGTTGTGGAAACATTATGAAAAACACAATATTTTTTAAGCAAAGTCCCTATTGTCTTGTTGACAAAATGAGTTCCATGGTCACTTAACAAGGCTTTTGGAATCCCAAATCTAGCAAACGTTTTAGTCTTGATAAAATCTGTAACTACCTTTGAATCATCAGTTTTAGTGGGAATAGCTTCCACCCACTTAGACACGTAATCCACCACAAGAAAAATATAGAGTTTACCATAAGAATTCGAGAAAAGACCCATAAAAATGACCCTCAAACACCACATATCTCACAATGAGCATGTAACTTTGCGGCATCTGATTCTTCTAGAAATATTACCCTCTGATTGGCAATTGTCACATGATTGACAAAAAACATGAGCATCCCTAAACAAAGTAGGCCAATAAAATCCACAATCTAGCACTTTTATCGTCGTTCTTCTACCACCAAAGTGACCACCGCAAGCATGAGAATGATAAAAAGTAAGCATATATTTCATCTCACCATCGGGTAGACAACTCCTTACGATTTGATCGGAGCAATAATGCTTCAAAAAATAAGGTTCATCTCACACATAGTAGTTCGCATCACTATAAAGTTTATCATTATTTTGCTATTTGGAGAAGCCTTGTGGAAATTGAGAAGAGCAAAGAAAATTTACAAGATTAGTGTACCATGGCTCTATGGAACGAATAAAGAAAATTTTTTTATCGAGTAACTATCCTTGAACCGGATGTTTCTCATGAGAGTTCGCACCAATATCCACTAACCGACTTAAATGATCCAATACAACATTCCCAACCCCCTTCTTATCCTTCACTTCCAAATCAACTTCCCTAAGCAATTAAATCTATCTTATCAACCTTGGCTTAACTTCTTTCTTGTACATAAGATAGCGTAGCGCCGCATGATCCAAAAATATCACCACCTTTGTTCCAATTAAGTAAGAAGGAAACCTCTCCAAATAAACAACAACCGCTCGAAGTTCCTTCTCAGTCGTGGTGTAATTCCGTTGTGCTTCATTGAGGGTCATGGAAGTATAATCAATTACATGAGTTACCTTCCCCACCCATTGTGCTAAAACCACTCCCAATGCATAATCACTAGCATCACACATGATCTCAAAGGGAACAAACCAACTTGGTGCTTGAATAATTGGGGCGAAGGTAAGCTTACACTTCAACTGATCAAAAGTCTCCTTACAAGCCTTGTCAAAGATGAAATACATCTCTTTTTGCAACAACTTGCATAAATGTTAAGCGATCTTAGATAAATCCTTGATGAATCTGCGGTAGAAACCTGCGTGACCAAGAAAAGACCAAACTTCACAAACTTTAGTACGATAAGGTAGAAAATAAAGAGTATCAATCTTAGTTTTGTCTATACACAACATGTCCAAGTACTATACCTTGTTCCACTATAAATTGGCACTTCTCAGAATTCAAAATAAGGTTAGTATCAATACCGCTTCAACACAAGAGCTAAATGGTGTAAACAACTATCAAAAGAATGACCATGCACCGTAACATCATCCATAAACACTTCGATGAGACATTAAACATACTCATAAAATATGCTAACCATACATCTTTGAAAAGTAGAAGGTGCATTACAAAGTCCAATAGGCATGCATCTATACGCAAAGGTACCAAAAGAACAAGTAACTGTGGTTTTATCTCGATCCTCTAGGGAAATACCTACTTGAAAATACTCTGAATACCTATCTAAAAAGCAATATTAAGCTCTGCCCGCTAGTCTTTCAAGCATTTGGTCAATAAAGGGAAGAAGGAAGTTGTCTTTTCTAGTTACCGCGTTCAATCTACGGTGATCTGTACAAACCCTCCACCCATTCTGAATCCTAGTGTGACACCCTCAAATTTGCGGAAAGAAAAAAATAATTTAAATACATAACGAAGGGTGTCATAAATAAAAAGGTTCATTACAAAAGAAAATTAATATTATACATAAGAATTATACAAGACGGGAGACATATATCCCGTATAAATACGGAAATAAAAGAGTGTATAATAATATACAATCTAAGAACCGAATATAGGTCCAAGGTAAATACTTCGCTCGCTAGCTCGTCAATGTACCCAAAGTATGCATCACCACCTGTTCGACCGCATTAAATATAAACACGGAAGCCACAGTCAGTGGGGGAGTAACTCCGAGTTCTCCCAGCCACGAAATGTCAAGTTTAATAAAACATGAATAACATAAAAGCAATGTATATGGAAAATACAAAACTTTAACATATATGATATGCTTTTCATGTTATGAAACAGATAACTAACAAATAACCTAGCATGTGAAAGCTATCATGTGAAACCGATAATAAACTATAACTCGAGGTAGGGAAGCTGGTATGCTAGCCCAGAGGTTCCTCTCAGAAACATGGCCATGATACACTCAAACCCTAATCAACACGTAATCATGTGAATCAGTTAACAATCGGTAATCCAAACTATATCAACCTTAGCCGGCTTGCATCTCACCTTCTAAGATTCATAGAATCATACAAACATGAAAGACCAATACGTCTAGAAACAGGCACAAGTTCTTAGCACAGTCAATAGAAGACTTCTGTAACTCGAGTCTATACCACGAGGTAGGATATACTTAAATATTTAGGCTCAGCGGTCACGCTAATAACATGGCCCAAATACCAAGCACACATCTAGGCTCAGCGGTTACACTAATAACATGGCCCAGATCCAAAGCACATATCTTAGCTCAGAGGTTACCCTAATAACATGTCGAAGATACGACTCAACCCTAAACCTAGACTGCGCAGACCTAGAGAAATGCGAAGATCCATCGCATCCAAGACCCATGATACAATCACATGAGTACCCCTAAGAAGATCCATCAAAGGGTTGGCTAGTACTAAAGCTGGCTCCATTTCCCAAAGTGGAAACCATGGCAGCCATGCCCCGACTTGAAGATCCATCAAGCCGGGAACACAAAAGCTATCAAGCGGCAAACTCCATATGGTCGTTAAAGATAGTACGGCCTATCAATGTCATGGTCCAAGATACTCATTTAGAATTAGAATGGTCAAGACGCCATATACTCATAATTCTCTATGGGTACTTAGTCAACACGACACCAACCATATCATCAAACAGTCACGGGAAAACTTCCTATCATGTGACTAATTGCATATAAATCATAATCAAATATCATATCGCCTCATATCTACTAAGGCTAATTCATTAATTAAATACAACCTTACTTGAAGACAAATCCCCGACCCGAGTCCCACGACGGGTCATCAGTCAAAACGGGGCTGACTAGATCTTAGTTTGACCAAACCCGTTTGGTCAAACCGGCTAGAAACAGAGTCTTTACCACATAGACTTGAACATAACAATCAACATATTCATTACATGTTATTTTACTAAAACTTCTAACATGTGAATTATTATAACATACCAAATCCCGCTTGACTTAAAGGATATTAAATTAAACTAAAATCTTGTATTATAATTTCTAACATGTGAGGAATTATAATATTATGAAAAATACTTTTAATTAAATAATTTACTTATTACAATTTCTCACTTGCTAAATATTACAAAACACGATATAATAACGATAACTCAAAAACCGTCACAAGTCCAAAGGTAAAATTCATGGGCTGACTTGGGCCGAACCCAACACGGGCCTGAACTGGCCCACGGACAGATTTGGGCTGTTTTGGCTATTTTATCGACTTTACTAAAAACCGTTTCCTAATATTTCCCGCATGCTTTAACATAATTAAAACCCGTCAAAACAACAATAAAACAACAAAGTATCGACACAACCCAAAGACCAAAACCCGGACCCACCATGGACCAACCCAGACCGGTCTGGACCGGGCCTGAACCAGCCTGAACCGGCTGGTTTGGGTCCGGTTTCCAGCCACCTTCCACGGCCACATCACACGGCCACAACAACCACCACCCCAAATTAATTCTAACATCATTTTAATTAACAACATCCATTTTAACATCCAATTCAACCATCATGCATATTAAAATCATGATTATGAAGAAATCATAAAAATATGTCAAGAACCCCAACATGATTATAAATTCATACAACATGATAAAAACGATTACTTATCATGTTACTAATTAAAAACCGTAAATCATAAACAACAACTAAAGTATGTAACATTGATTCGTCGAGTAACTCGGAATCGTTACCTTAGCTAGCAAAATCAATTAGCACCAAAATAAGAAGTATAAACTAAGAAACCCGTCTTCTAATCTTCCCCTAATATATACGAGTCACCCAACTCGTCTTCAAAATCTTCCCCTATAAGAAATGACAAGAAAAACATTATTAGAACTTAAACTTGATTTTCCATAATTAAATGTTGAAAACGATTTTGTCGGATTTAAAATTAAACCGTACTTGAAGATGGAGAGCGAAGAGGAGATTCTAGAAATATAAGTTAGGACGGATTTAATTAAGAAATGAAGGTTTTATGATGATTTTGCTCAAGAACGACGAAGAACAAATGAAGAACGACGAAGAACGTTCAAGAACGATGAAGAACGATCAATTTGATCTTAAGTTGATTTGTTGTAAAATGAAAAGTTGTTAGTGAGTAATGGAAGGTGAGGGAGCCGTGTAAATATAGAGGGAGTATGGCGTCGGGTTTTGAAATTGTTGTTACGGAATTGACTCGGTATAATAATTATATTACCGTAATTAATTAGCTATTAAGTTAATTAAATTAAATATCAAGATATTATGTTATTATAATGAAAAGAAAGAAAATATCAAGGTCAAAGAGAGGTGGAAGAGCCGTGTGAAATAGGTAGGAACCGGGTCTGATTTTGCTCGATTTGCGTAATTTAAACGGACTGATCGATAAAGTAACCAATATCTAAGATATTTGTATTAGTTTAATCGAAACAATTAAAATATCTCAAGTGAGTGGAAAACGATGACATGGGCGTGTGACTCATGCCAAAGTCGAGTTTCGGGTTTGTTTCGGGATTTACGATGAGTCGGGAGAATGTAAAATGAATCCGGGTTTAAACCGTAAACCTTATTATTAATCCGAATAAATCAAAAAATTTTATTAAATTATCATAAATTCAAATAAATCTTCATAAAAATAAATTAAATTTATTATTTTTCAAAATAAAATTTCGGTCTTTAAAATTACGAGGTGAGTCGGAAAACGTCAACGAAAGTCAAAGTCGACTTAAAAGTCAAGAAAAGTCAAAGATGACTTAAAAGTCAAGAAAAGTTTATGACGACTTAAAAGTCAAGAAAAGTCAATGACGACGTTAAAAAGTCAAGAAAAAGTCAAAGACGACTTAAAAGTCAAGAAAAGTCAAAGATGACTAAAAACGTGATTTTCATGAAATCTCTCAGAAATTCCAAATACGAACGCGGAATTTCAAAATACGACTCGAAACAATAAATTCTATTTTAAAAACTTAACCTTGCTGAAAAGTATACTTAAGAAATTTTACTAGAAAAATAGGGTACTTTTCGGGTTGTTACAGATATATATAATAATACACAAATTCTTATTTAACACGGGAATAACTAGAGGAGTCAAAAGTAAAATGTCTTAGAAAGTGACAAGTTTATGTTCCATGTATTTAACTCGTTTTAGACTTAAGATAGATATGATTTTTTCTTTTAAAAGAAATACTAAATGTTTTTTTTGGTTCAAATTAGTTCATTATATTGCGGATAAGAATCAAACCCCCAACCTCGAGCAAGGTTGGAGTAAGACTGTAAAAGAAATTATACTGCTTGAACAAAATCTTGTTCTTAGAAAGATTAAAGCTCTGTTTAGCAAGACATTTCAGGTAACTTATTTGATCAAAGGAACTAATTTGACCGAAATTTCAGCTACATTATTTTTTTGTCAAATGGGTTATTTAACCAAATAAGCTACCTTTGATAAATCAGGTACCTGTTACTATTTTACTCCGTATCATTTTTTTTGCCCTTTCAAATAATTATATCCTTTTTTACTCTTTAACAATTAGCTACATTTAAAGCTAGTTCGTGACACATACTTTTATATAATCAGACACCTTATCAACTTTAATTCTCAGCTACCTTATTAAGTAACTTTTCAAATGTCAATTAACTTAACAAATTTCAGAGTTATATTTTCAGATTTTAACTAATTTTCCGGTTAGTTTTACCAAGGAGAGCTCATGTCATAAGCTCATGTCATAAACTAAGAATAATTGACAATGAAAGTAGGGAGCAACTTACAAAAAGGATTTATGAAGAAAATATGGTCCCACATATTGAATATAATTTGACACTTCATAAGGCTCCTATAAAAGTTGGACACCCACCTCTTTGTTGCATGATTTATTTTGTTGTAAAACATATCTTTACTTAAACTTGAAACATGTTTTCTACTCTTATTACTTCAACAACAACTACAATTAAACTAAAACTACTAATTCATACTACTATCCCCAACTACACACGTGTCATTTTGTTACTGGTCCTGCTATTAGGCTGGACCCCACACATTTCATACGGGTACGGTTCATTCGGGTTTGTCATCCATCACAGATTCTCGAATCCGGTCAAACGGGTACTTGACCTTGGTAGTGATGACGGCGGTTATAAGCTACCGGAAAAGGGTACCGTCGACTACTTCGCCACCTTGGCCCACCGTGACGCCGCCGTCCATGGCCGCCGGCTTAACACCGCTCTCACGTTCTCCTCCGGTAACACCACCCACCGCATAGGCGTCTTTGGATTGTAAGCTAGCTCCTTATTTCTCTCTCTCTCCCTTCTGAATTATTATGCAAGACCGTCTTACAGTGCGAAACCGTCTTACATGTAATTTCCCCGGCAAAAGGGGTGATGGTCTGATGGATGGATGGTGTATTAGTGTTGGGTGTAATTGTCTAAGTATATAGTGGGTGGGGGTATTATAGTCATTTAGTATGATTATAACTTGACGTAAGTAGAACGTAAACAATTAAATCATTTTCCTACAATTAAATGATTCTACCTTAATTAGAATACGTATACATTTTATTGGAACAGAGGAAGTATAATTTGGGAAAGACGAAAATACGTCTTTTGGGATTTTACCTTCCAAGCTAACTGATACAGTTTTTGGGGCCTGAGGCGTATAATTAATACCGACTACAATCTATTGGAACAAAGGAAGTATGAGGGGGCTGGCTCGCTAGCTGATGAAAGTATTTTTGTAAACTTATATATCAAATGACGATGTCATGTTTTGGATGAGTATGTTTTATAACCAAGTAAATTTTACCGGTTAATGTTGAGCTCTATTCCCATGTATGTATGGGGCAAAGCCCCACATCGGCGGATTATGAGTCAGGAGACGTGTTTGTAAGCTAATGGGTAACTAAAGAATGAAACCCCACTTGCTTTTGGGCTTGTTTGTCTCACTTGTTGTTCTGTAAGTCTGCAGCGGAGGACTAATTTGGCAAAATAACTTATAGGTTTAGTATTAGATGAATGAATATTCAGAGGATTTACTACTATAAAAGAAAAGGAGAATATTAGTTAGTAAAGCAAAAAAAAAAGGTGGATTGTTATTGTTATGTTAGTTGGCTTTTAGAGCACTTTTTAAAGCATAGGATGCCCATAATTCTAATCAAACATAAAAAAAGAAGTTTGTTACTTTTTTTTGTACAAAAATTACTTTTGGTTTGGTGACTTAGTTCTTAAGATTTTGATGTAGAGTTTTGAAAATGAATGCAGCTTGCAGTATGCAAACGTGACGGTTGGCACGCCAGGAATGTCGTTTTTGGTAGCCCTAGACACCGGAAGTGACCTCTTTTGGTTACCTTGCGACTGCACAAGTTGTGTCAAAGGGGTCACATTCAAATCTCAGGAGGTATTGTATATTTAATGGTCCATTGTCATAGCTTAATCTTTACTTTGACTCTTCTTTGATTAATGCAGTATCTTATTGTATTTTTAAATCTACAAGTTGACAAAAAACACTCTTAAGTTGACTTTAATTTTCTACATAAAGGGTAAGATTGTGTAAACCCGAGTATCTGCCCCCCTTGCCCAATGGGGCGAGAGTTTTAAGTCACCGAGTAATGCTTTCTTTATAATTGACGATAGTTTATTTCTTGTTGATGTCTTACAGTTCGCCAATAGAAACAGTTGGTTTAAAAATTCCAATAGAAATCTCCCTCGCTTCAAATCTAAATGTCCATTAAATTCAAAAACCCGGGACTTGGATACATGGATTTGAAGGGCGGAGTAATATAATAATCGTAGAAGGAAGGGGTAAATGTATTCTAATTATAGGTTTGGTTGTTATATGAGTGGTTGAGGTATCTCTTTCAGTGGTTGAATGATGTGTAACTTGTTGCGCTAGCTTGTTTGTTTTGGTATACTGCTTTTTGAAAGTTGTGGATTTGTGCTCCAATAACTGAAGCAATTCCTCGTCATTGTTTAACCCGTTCATTATTTTGTTGGAAGTTGGATGCCATATATAGATCCACTTCCTTTTGAAGATTCTTAACATATGCTACTCCTATTTTTCTATTGTAATAAGGACATTTATAACCTCTTTTATATACATTTCTCCTTGTGTTACTTTGTTCAGCGAGACCTCTCGGACCCGTCCTGTTTTTAGGGCTGAACTTGTGTACATCATGGCCATCCTATAATGCCACCTACTCGAACAACACACAGCACGGTGTTGCTTGTTCGTGCTGTAGTTAATGTATAATGTGAAGTTTTATTGATTTCAATGTTTATGTACAAATTGAAAAGCATAAAAATCTAAGATAATATCTACGTCGATAGACTAATCGTCAAGTCTCATTATCCTCCACAGATCCGAGGACAAAATCAAGCATGTTTTAATGTAGTAAATATGGAATTTTTCAATAAGCTTCCCTCATTTTACCTTCATTTTGAATTTAATCATGTCTGATTAGGTTAGTAGTTAAAGTATTGGACTCCATGTAATTAATTTTTTTCAAACGGGAATTTTTAACTCTCATTATCGCCCTCTTCCTGGAACTGTCTGATGCACAGACAGAATCTATTGGTTACTTTCGCATAATACTCCAGAAGCGGTTCATAAGTCATAAAAATTTGATCAGGCAAAACCTTTAGCAGTTTTTCTCATGTGACTGCACTTGTCTGTCACGTCTCTCAGTAAATTTTCCATGAGGCTGTCATACCTTAACTTTTGCTTGGTAAAAAAGATAAGAAACCAATTCCATGCTGAGAAGTTAGTTGCCTTCGTTGTAAGTCATGAGGATATATTATTGTGTCAGATTTCAAAAGTATTGCCTCTTCCTCTGAGTCTGAAACTCATTGAGTCCTGTTACTCCTGTATGAGTCTACGATGAGACGGTCTCACATGTGAAACCAACCCAAATCTGTATACACGTCATCTAATTATAGGGTAAATCAGTTGGTCTCATGTGTAAGACAATTTCATAGGGAGTAGAAGATTTTATGGTGCTTGTAATCATCAACTTTCCTACCCTAAAACACTAATCCGTATTTTCTACCAGTTAGACTTCAACATCTACAGCCCCAGTACATCATCCACTGGTACAAAGGTTGCTTGCAACAGCTCTCTATGTGGACATAAAACAAGCTGCTCTGAATCACCAAGCACGTGTGCCTACAGAATCATGTATCTTTCTGCTAACACATCTTCATCGGGGTACTTGGTGGAGGATGTATTACATCTGGTTGCAGATGATAATCCCGTTAAACCCGTTGACGCAAAAGTTCCCTTCGGGTAAGTAACCATTCATGTGTTACCTGTTATTGCTGAATGGTCGTGAATCTATGAATGACATATTCTTCACATGTGGAAAGTTAACTCCATTTGAGTTATTTTATCTATTAATTAAGTATTGTCCCTTTTCTAGCTTCATCTCAGGCTCTTACATAATTCAGAAATTAAAATATTTTTTTTTTCCCTTTTTCACCAAGATAATTAGTGATCATACGCACATGATTTTAGCCCACTATTTCATGACTGTTTAAACTGGATAAGTTCTAAGTTCCTGATATGCTTGCAGCTGTGGCAAGGATCAGACAGGTTCATTTTTAAACGGGGGAGCTCCCAATGGTTTACTTGGGCTTGGTCTAAATAGTATTTCCGTTCCTAGCGTTTTAGCTTCTCAGAAGGTCGCAGTAAATTCTTTTTCCATGTGTTTCGGAGATGATGGGACTGGAAGAATCACTTTCGGAGATAAGGGGAGCTCCGACCAAAATGAGACACCCTTCAATGTTGGGCAATCGAAGTAAGCATCACTTTTCTTTGGAAAACTTGTTGTAACACTTTGTGGTCTCTGCAGATGTAGTAGTCATTTAGTGAGAGTTCTCGTTACCTGGTTCCAAAAGTTGTCAACGGCAAATTTTTTTGATTTCAAGACATTGATTTACCTCATGTGATTCTTCTGACCATTGTTTTCTGTAACTTTTTACCAGCCCACACTATAACATAAGCATAGAACAAGTTATTGTTGGAACCAACGTTTCCCAAGTTGATGGTGTTTATGCAATTTTTGACTCTGGCACTTCGTTCACATACTTGAATAATCCAGCTTATTCGTTACTTGCTGAGAAAGTAAGTTTTCATAACCCTTTATCCGGTTATTTAATTTAAATACCTCTAGTGGTACTAGCTTATCAAGAAAGCATTTTATTTGCAGTTTGATTCCCTGGTAACAGACAGCAGGCACAGTTCTGATGCTGACATTCCCTTCGAGTACTGCTACGACCTCAGGTGAGCCTCCAATATACTCGGTTTATGCTAGAATATTTTCACATCTTTTTTCATTGTAAAAGTGACAACAATGAACTTGCAGTTCAAGCCAAGGTAGCCCGAGTACTCCACCTATTAACTTGACGATGAAAGGTGGAAATCAATTATATGTTACTGATCCAACTGTGACAGTTTCTACTGTGGTAATTTCCCTCGATTTATTTGTTGCTGTACTGAGGCTTCTACGCTTGTCAGCGCATTGGTCTAAACGTCTAATATGCTTCGTTTCTTCCAGAGTGGAGATATGTACTGCTTAGGGGTTATGAAGAGTGAAGGAATAAATATCATTGGACGTGAGTTTCCATGTTCTTTTGTCCTTCTACTAGCCTTCATGTTTTACCCGAAAAAAAGGGCCTGTTTTCTTTGTTCAAGCTTTACATTTTTTCTTGCTCCATACAAAGACATTAACCCAATGCTTCAAAACACCCCAGCCTATGGCAAAGTGAGGGAATACACGAATTTTACTTCTTTTGCATGGTTTAAATACAGGCTGCAACATCATACCCGACAGATTTATAAACGTTTAGGAGGTCACTGTGACCACATTTTACATATAACAGCACTTTCATTTAATATTGGCCGCATTTACCGAGATTCAGCCTCGAAATCCGCCTGACTAGTACAGCGACCGTGACCGAAATCGAGGTTTAATACTATGCCCGTGTTAAAATTGCGAGAGGTTTAAACTACTTTGCTCTATTCCATCATACTCCAAAGCCAAATAAAAGTGTATCTATGGTTCTATTGGGAATGGAAATCACATGCTCCATCTTAAAAAAACCTTATTCTTGAAAAAAAACTACTATATGCGATGAGGGGTATTATTTGATCTGGTAACCTTCTGCAGTTGGTCTTGATACACATACCCTTTGTACTGCAGTACAAAGTTGCTTATAAATTCTGCTGTCAAAACCAGTTTTCTGGCTTTCTCACTATTTTGTCCTCATGCTTTACAGAGAACTTCATGACTGGCTATCGAGTAGTATTTGATCGTGAAAAGATGGTGTTGGGGTGGAAGGCATCAGACTGTGAGTATCAGATAATTAGACTATTTTATTTTCTATACATAGATTGATTGCTCTCCCTTCATTTGAATTTTGTGGTTGACGAGATTCTAAATCCAGGCAACGACATGTTGGAGTCGAACACACTGCCAATAACTCCTCAGGACTCTACGGAAGTACCTCCGATATCCTCCATTGAGCCTCAAGCAATACCAGGAAGTAACAGTCATATGTCAGGGGCATCGTCATCGTCATGTATATCAAATTTTAACATCTGGACTATAACATTCATCTTCAGTTTCTTTCAAGTATGGACCATTCTTTCATAGCTAAATACCGTGAAGAGCCGGGTAGTGTTAGATTAGTGACTAGTCATGATGTATATTTAGAGGGTTACTTGACTAATTTGAGCCTGTCAAACCCCTTTTCGACTTATTTTTAGGCTCATTTTGTTAATCAGGCATTATTTTGTATTTAGAGAACCACTGTTATATATTGGAATTCAGCTACAAGGCTAGCATTGTAAATTGTCATGTTGTGGTACCAAGTAGTTAACATGTTTATGCCCCACCATTTTCTCAAGCATCAATCTTTATACTTGATTGTGATTTGCAATTTGCATATATAGATTTGATTGGTTAATCTATACAGATGGTCACAACCCCTCTCCTACTTGCTCATCCACTTGCAGCTTGTGAGGCTTGTGAAAGGTCACAAGCTTGTGACAAAAAGTGTACGTCACAAATGAGAATATGCCTATAAGACATCTATAATTCTCATTTACCAATTTTTGATGTTTTTTCCCTTTGTGTGATAAAAACTATTGACGAGAACTAGTAGAGGACCTGGTTGGCGATTGCAGAGGGAAACAGAGATCAGAAACAAGAAACTGTAGAAATTATATTACCTCAAATTCAGGCTTCAAGAATAAAAATGACTAACAAAATCTCCTGGCAAGTATTCTCAGGTGTTGTCGGGGAGTATATTTAATACATTTTCGTTGTGTATAATTCACTCACAAAGACCTCAGAAAAAGAAAAACTAATTTAATCGAAAAATACTCGGGAACAAGGAGCAATCTGACAAGGAACTGGTGTGAGACGTAACTGTTCATCTGGTTGTGATACTATGAGGATTAGTATTTTAGAATCCTCATGTAGCTGAGTAACAAAGACCATCTCACAAAACCATGTTACCAATTGAAATATTTTAACTTTGACGTCGGGCCTTCTTTGTTGCTCGATCAGATCCTGGAAGCTTATGCTTTGTCCCGGATGTTGGTCCACTTGAATCCGTCTTATTTTTTCTCTTGACAGTAGACGGCACAGAAAGCTGCTGAGCCTTCATTTTAACAGATTTTATCATTGCAGACAATTCATGCTTATCCTTTTGAGATGTGCCATCTGGAGTCTCGCTTTTTTCCTGAATAGATGGTTCCATAGGTTCTACATCTTCATGCTCTTTGGAGCTTTTCTGTCGGGTATGAGCCAATTGCCGATAGTAAGTAGCACTCCTGAAAAAAATGGACAAGCACTTCATCAATATACAGCTATTCGGAAATAAGTGAGAAATGATGATCGATGGGGACAGGAGGAAAGCTATCGGCCGCTTAGTGGATAGACAAGAAGGCTTAGGTTGTAGATATTTGTTTGTGAAGGACTGCAGGAGTCTCAGATTGACTTCAGGAAATCATGGCAACTTGTATTTACCTGTAACTATGTAAGACCAATGCATTTAACCCTGTATTTAAAAGAGGAATACACAAGGATATGGGTTGTCCTCACATGTCAGGAAATAATAGAGATCTGAACAAGTCGATGAAAGGGAAGGAACCTTTTGAAGTTTGGGTCGGTTGGATCCAAGGCATATACAGGATTATTGAAAAGAGCAGAAAAACGGGGGTCATCGACCTCAACCGTAGGTAAATTGGTGGCATCGGGAGTCTCTTCGCCTTTCTTCCCCTTAGCCTTCTTCTTATGTTTCATATTGTAACCCTTCACCTTTTTATTTTCACCATCCTCATCAGCAAGTAATAGCTCGAGCTCTGCTGTACTGGCTTCAGCTTCTTTCTCCAACGCCTTCTTTTCTTCCTTCCTCTTTTTGCCTTTACCATCCTTCTTACTTCTTTTGACCGAAGATGGTTCCTCAAAAAAGTCATCTGGATCATCACCAGGCTCTTGATCATCACTTTCGGCAGAGTCATCATCCGATGAAGTTTTAGTTTTATTTTTCTTAGCAATATTTTTCTCTTTCTTCTTTCTGAGATAAGCCTCAAAAACAGTTTCTTGTCCTTTCTCCTTCTTTTCAAGAACCTTTTTGCTAATATCTTCTAGACCTGTTGCAAAAGTGACTTCCATATTTTGGCCTTCATCATCCCCATCTGAACCATCACCAGACTGAATCAAGGCACGGTACATTTCGGCTTTCTTTTTCCTTTTCTCAGAGGGATCTTGATCGCCATTCTCATCCTCGTCACTCTCACTCTCATCAGATGCCAAAAACTCACTCAATTCCATTTCAGCCAACTACAGAGTACAGTATAGACACTAGTTAAAAGGGGAAAAGGGACGAAACAAAAAAAGTACGCTGAATTTCAATTTTTATTAAAAAACGCAGAAGAATAAAACAGTAGCTATCTAGTACAGTGTACAAAACATAAAGCAACCAAAACCTCATTCCCAAAAGCCATGCACTGATGTACGTTTATCATGGTTTCAAGATGCCTTTGTCATGATTTATAATCTACGACGGGTGACGAGGAGCAAGTACCATTAAATAACTATCCCATTCCACTTAATTTCCCCTTTATTTAGATTTCTCATTGCAGTTGAGGGAGTAGTAGATGGACAGATATTGTGACTTGACAGCCAAAATTTTAAATTCACACAATAGCAGATTGCCAGATTGCTAACCTGCTTTTCACTGAAATTACGTCTCAGTGTTTTTACACGATGTGGTTCATCGTCATCCCAGGAAAGAACTGTATTGCTTTGTTGCAGTGCCCGAGTTTGAAAGTCTAAACCCTCGTATTCTGCAGGAGCCTAATCATCATGTGATAAAGTTGTTAGAAGATATTCAAAAACCATAGAATATTTCATTACTGCTGGTCTGCTACCCAACTACAAAAGTACTATTTCTTGAGGAATAAAAGAATGTTTATTCTGCAAGCAAATTTTATGTGACCGGGTGGGGGAAATCTCAATTTTTCAAAGCTCGTAAATTACCTCAGTAGCGACATCTCGTGGTTGATGTTTAAATTCCATAGAATCAGGTATGAATCTCAGGTCCAACACATTTGACGATCTTTCAAACTCAATCCCATCACAAGCTTTATAAAGGTAGTCTGCAGTGGCAATAGAATCACACTCCACTACAGCATAGTAATACCTGTAATATAACGAAAAAACATTTTAACATACCAGCAACTGGTTGATGCAGAACAGCATGAGGAACCGCAAAGATAGCAGTGTCTTAGCAAAATAAAGATTGTATATCTCAATCACTTGAGAGCCTGACATTAAAAATGTAACAATTGACACTGATGCAGTACATGCAAATGTGGGACAGGCAATATAGGATTGATGTCACATGAGATGAGCACTGAAACCCGTGGAAAAGACAGTTGAGTTAATGTAGAGAAAGAAATATGCATCTTCAACTGAAATTTTAGAAGCAACACACCACTAACAACTTCTTCTTTTATTGCTAAACATGACAGAAAACTGAAAGTATTGTCCACGAAGACCACTTGTAGGCTTAGCCATCTGTGAAATGAGAAAGTAATAAAACAATTACAGAGTTGAAGAGATCATCTTTAACACTGTATTTTCCTTTTCAATATTGCCTTCAAAATAAGTTGTAAAATAACTACTTCATATGTATATACGACTCTAAATTCAATATTAAAAGAGATTTTCTTAAGAAAGATAGAAGAAGTAGTTCAATGAGGGAACAATATAGCCACTTCAAAGTTAAAACTAGCACATGAAAAACAGAAAACCTATTAGGGACCTTTCTTAAAACCTTGTTACTATAATGAATCCCCTATTTCAAATTCTTTAATCCCTCATTCTGTTTGTTTTCCTGTGATAAACCAGGAAAGTAGTTGTATATTATTGTTGGGTCCAGCAAAATATCAACAGGAGTAAGCTGCGCCAATCCGAGGAGATTTGTTGCCCAAGGGAGAACAATGTTTGGGCATCACATGAGGCTCATAGTTCACATGAATCTTATACTTCAAAAACTACGCAGCATAATATATTATTCCCCCAGGACATCACACGAAGCCTTACCTAGGGTACAGTACGTTAAGAGACTGGATATCAGAGGAGTATCTGAATATAGCAGTACCCTTGTGCCTTGCTAGTACAAATAAAAAAAAAATTGTCCCCACCCACAAAGAGGCAACCGGCTAAGCAATTAAGTTGGTCCACATAGAGAATCGTGCATGAAAAAAAGCAGGAATTGGTTAGAAAGTGTTGGTAAGGGGGGAACAGAGGGATCCATTGATGCTACCAAAAGACTAATCAAAATCCCTTTGGCATTAGAACATCCCCATAGGAAACATCTTCTGGGAAAATGACAATGGTCCATTCTCCCACCCCTATCCTACACTCCCCCCACCCTCATTTGTTATGTATTCAAACAAAGAGTAAATAAATAAATAGAATACACAGATAAAAGTGTTATTTTCAATTACCTTAGCCTACTTTTCTCATAGGCACGCAACTTTTCATTATCTATCTCGTCATCATCGTCATCTTCATCTTCAACATATTCATTTCCACCTTCAGCTTCACTATTGATACCCACATTTTTTTCATTCGAATCTACATCTTTAATGTCACTAACCCCATCTTCACTTTCATCTTCATCTTCACTTTCATCTTCATCTTCATCTTCATCTTCACTTTCACTAAACTCAGCTAGATCTTCATCATCGTCGCTGACCTCAGCCGCATCCTCATCATCATCGCTGGTATCATCCTCATCCTCTTCCTGCTCATTCTCAAACAACGCAACCGGACCTCGGACTGCTTCCTCTTCCATCCGTTGAATCCCGAAATCTGAAGGATAGACTGTTACGGACTTTATTTCTCCTCCTTTAGGCAGGCATGAGCTCAGCATGACGAACAAATCAACAGCCTGCAATACCCACGAGATTGAAGAAAGAAAACATAAAGTAACCGGGAAACAGCACTGCATTTGTACTCTTGACAATTATGATCATGCAAGACTGTAAGAGACAGTTTATCCCTATGCTTCACTGATAAGAAAAATTAAAGGAACCCTCATTTTAGTGAATCTTAATCAATCATACCCGAAATGAAAGTTTGGAATAAAACTTAAATGCAATCCAACGCTAAAGAAACTGAACATGAAGATGAAAAGAAAAAACATATGTAACACAAACATCAGACGAGTAATTTCGAATCCAGTATAGCAATTCAATGCAATGTAAACCTTGCCAAATATTAGAAGAGATAACAAGGGCACATCACTCCAACCTATCTATCTCTCGCTTTCTAGTGAATTTCTATCCTCGAAGTTGGCAGTATATAAAACAATTTATAAAAAAAATGACACATCCAAATTACGAGGCATTAAAATACCTTGACTTGACTCCAATCCATATTAACAACAGCCAATCTATGCGTTTCTTTCTCAATAACAGGTACATCTTCCACCTGTTCCAAAAACCCGCAATTTTATCACATGTCAACTCGTACAATCAGCTAGTCTTCCACAAATAAGTACTATAAAAATCACAATATTATGACAATTTGCGAAAATCACAATTTTTTCACCACCAAAGTCTGATTTTGCGACAATTTGCGGCATTATTGTACCGTAAAAATCACAATTTTCAACCACCAATATAGTCTGCTTTCGCAGAAATTGACCTTTTATTAGTAACATATAGCCCAAATTGATCAATATTTTTGAAAATTCGCTATAAACTGATGATTAATATATAGCAAGTGATAAATAAAAAGCAAATTCTCATTGAAGACGAAATTCAGCTCAAGATGGACATTTTGTGACCAGTTTAACGACAAAATGTAACCATGGGACAAACAAGCAGTTATAGCTCAGGAAATGGTACTGGTTACATTTGCCGTTTAACTGCTCACATTTGGCCCGAAATGTGAACGTCTCCTGCAAGACTTATTGTAAATAAAATGCTAAATTTACGACAGTTTCCAATACATGAGAGTAAAATAGTACGGAGTAAATTTTAACTACGATATAAACCTTACTAGCTGAAAATTCCGGAAATTTACGAGAATTAGCAGAATTAAGTTAAAATCACCTCAACAGACGCATCATCATCTTCAAACAACTCATCATCATCAGTACCCGTATCGGTATCAGTAACATCAGTCGGCTCAACCTCCAATTCAGACTCGGACGATTCCTCACTCGCTGACTCGCTACTCTCACTCTCTTCCTCTTTCTCCAATTTCTTCTTCTTCTTCATCTTCTCCGTCTTTTTCGCCGCCGCCTCGGCATTTCCCTCGAAATGATAATACCTCAGAAGCTCATTCTCCGACGTAACCTTAGGCTTTCCACGCTTATCGACGGCGGCGGCGGAAGAGGTGGCACCGAAATTCTTGTTGGTGAACATAGTGTTGAAACGAGAGTCAACTTTGACTTTCGACTTGTTCTTCGGAACATTCTGGAACCTTGGGTCATAGTGCGCCCTTGAAAATCGTTCATCTTTGATTAATTTGTTTTCTTCTTTTCTGGGGTTTTCTTCGCCATTAATGGCGGTTTTTTTCTTGTTGTTGTTCTTCTTCGACCCCATTATTTTCCCCAATTTTGATTTTGAAGTGAAATTAGGGTTTCGAGTGAATTGAGTGGTGTGGTGGTAGTGGTTTTGATTTCTGCTTAAACCCTTTCTTGGGGTTTTATGTTCTTTTTCTTTTAGAGACGGTAAGAGTGTAAGGAGTTTCGACATTTTAGATAGAGGGCCCAATATAAAGGCCCAAATTCCTACTTAACTACTCTCTTCGTTCCGGTGAATTATTATCCTTTCATTTTTACACAAAGACAAGGAAAGAGTTGGAGACCATTTGTGTATCCACATAGTGAATATATAACAAGTGGACAATAGTCCCAATGGGTGATCTAATTACTCGTAGAAAACCTCCCTAATATAGAAAGGACAACAACTGACTAAGACACCATAAAAAGGAATAAGACAACAATTGACCGAGACGGAGTACTATTGATTCATGCTTTAAAAGGTTGTAACAATTTTATTTGGTATCTATTTTATCGTAAGAGTTGGTCTCCATTAAGACAGCATTGTAATACTCCGTATTGTATTGGGGACTCGGCCGAGTAAGGCTTACTCGTCCGAGTGGGTTGTGCACTCGGTCGAGTAAAGGCTACTCGACAAGTGGAATTGGATGATGGTTGGAACATTGTTTTGTTCTTGCGTACTCAGCCGAGTGAGATTGGCACTCGACCGAGTGAGTTGTACTCGATCGAGTACGACAGATTTCAGGATTAAGTCGAACGGTTGATTAAGGGTTAATAAGAGGAATTAGTTTTCATAATTCAGTTTACGCTTTCATAATTACAAACAAACTCTCTAAATCCTCAAAAACACATTTAATCATCTCGTGTCGGATCCGATCTTTCGCTATCTTAGTTGATTGCTTTGGTAAATATTCTTATTTGTGATTCGTTTGTGTTGTAATTGTTATAACCCTAGTTGATTTGCGGGGAAGGGGAACAAGGGTTAGTATTGATTATGTTAATTGCATGTTTAGGGGAAGGAATTCATAAAAGAAGATTGTTTATAGTATGATTGTGATTTGCTGCGGATTTGCAAAAAGGTAGGGCTTCCCTACTCAGTATTTGTGTATGTTACCCATTGTGATGATATTGTCCTTATGATATTGATGATGTGATTATTGATATTGATGATGGTCAATGTGGTGACGATGATGGAGTTTAGGGTGTTGTGTTTGTTACTATGGTTGGTGATTCCGTTGGGAGACGGATCACACCCCGAGTTCGCCCCCGTGGTTATCCCGCCACGTGGGGGATGTGCACATTAATGTTCTGGGCTCTCTCGCTGCCTTAAGAGGGGCTTTCGACGCCTGCGGCTGCGGTCCAGGGTCAATTGGTGGTTTTTGTAGAGCAGGGATGGTAACCTGAGTCTATTGAGGTGTCCGCTGCGGTGTCTCTCCGGTTTTTCCTTCCCATGCGCTTATCTTGTACGTTGGTCGGTATATGCTAATACTGACCCCGTTATTGTTTTATAAAACTTTGATGATCCATTGGAGAATGGGGAGCAGATGATCAATAAGTAATTTATTGAGCTGCACTGGGATGTTGAGAGAATCACCACTATCGAGTCATAGCTTCCACGGAGTCTACTAGAGTCGTGCTTTAGACATCACCTACTTTGTCGTATGATTGTCATTTGGATTATTAGTGTGCCGTCTAGTTCGAGACTATGTATTTGAGTTAAACTATTTATTAAATAAAGTATTGTTTCTTTAGGGCTTGTTTTGATACGTACTACCTAGGGCAACCGAAATAGTAGCAATCTCATGTGCTAAAGAGGTCTTGTAAGGCTCTTTAGAATATGGGGGTGTTACAGGCATATTCTCGTATGAAACCATAAGACGAGATTTTGTAACCATTTTACAGCAAAATGTAACAACTTTTGAAAAATAAGTTACCATAAGCTGTAACGCTAGCTGTATCATTGTGGTTACATTTTACCAGAAATGGTTACAAAACCCCGTCTAAAGTTTCGGAAAAATAGTAGATGTTTGAAAAAAAAAATTTGCCTATATCATAAAGTTACACTTTTATTTGGCATGTATACGTATTTTATCGTAAACGCAAATTCTTATTTCAGACGGACTATTTCCGTCGGAAAAATAATTCGGGATTATGTTGCCACTTTTTGATAAAATGTAATCACAACTTATATCAACTTGTTTCTAATAGTGCTTACATCTAACTGTAAAGTGGTTACAAAATCTCATCTTATTGTTTCAGACCAAAATGGTCTATCTGAAGCAAGACCAACTGTATCGTAAATTGTGATCAATTTTATCATAACCTTTTACATTATTTGTGATTATGTTATTATTTTTTATTTTACTTTAAATTATTAAATGATCGATTACTTTAAATTCTGTAAACTGATATTACTAAAAAAAGGAAACAAAACATCATTACATACAATTAGCCGATGAGTATCATATTCAAGGAATAGTAATTAATTGTGGACTACTCCGTACTATTTTTAAAGGTTTGGGGTGAGAATTAGAGAGGTTTCAGAAGACTAAGAGAGTGAGGGAGGATGAGAGGCGAGAAAGAGAGTAATTTGTGTATGGAGTAAGATAAGGCTTTTTTTATATCCGACGAATATCATATTCAGATATGGAGTATATGAATAGATACGGAGGTTTTGTTTGGGCCGTAGATTGTCCATAGACCATGGTTTATAGATCAATATAAAATTTGCGATTATTTTTTTTGTTTTTATATCAAGTATTGCTTAAGACGGGCACTATATGTCTTAAGTTTAAGACGTTTTAAATACTATTACATAATACCAATAAAGACATTTTTTTTGGTATTTTTAGGCAACAAATTGGGTGATTAGGTACGTATTTGATTCGTTTAAAGGTTAAGACGGATAATGCCCGTCATAAATGATAATTTGTGAATTTTTTACACCGTAAGTCTTGCTTAAATTGGTATTATCAGTCTTAAACTTAAGACTGGTAAAATACTACCACATAATATAATGGTATTATCAGTATTTCTTAGGTAACCGTAGATGATTTAGAATTTATTTGACATGTCTTATACTTAAGACGGATAGTATCTGTCTTGAAATGAGAATTAGTGTTTTTTTATATGGGCTCTTAGTGGAGTAAGAGTCCTCGCCATTTCCTCAAAAGAAATGGAGGCCATTATCTATCAATGGTCCGGATCGGTGCTTGTAAATAAATTTGAGTAGAAAAAGGTAAATGAATGAAGCGAAATATATAATATAATATAATATGTGTGTATTTGAAAGGAAATGAAGATAAAGAAATAAAGAGGATTCAATGGCTCTTAGAGTACCAAGTAAAAGTTTGAGTGAGAAATAGTAGTTTGTTAATTATTTTATTGAGTAACTATTTGTTGAGATACGATAAAAATATGAATAATTGTTATACACTTTTTTTAGCATTAGTTGTTCATATAATATTTTTAACACAACTTTATTGACAGTGTGCCTTATATTTTAATGAGATTTCTGAAATATATAATATTTTTAGATACGCACGGATCATTTTCATTTTATTTTGTCTAATAACTCTCAATCTGTACTACATGAAAATTGGGTCAATGATTGTATTTATAGATATACAGGTTAAAACTTCCATTTTTTCTCCTGCACGAGTTTAACTAAATGTAAAATGAGTGTAACAATTTGTAATTTCGCCAATTATATGTTAATTTCCGACTAAATAATACTCCAAGTCGGGCTTTTTTTAAACCGCCCAAGTAACAAAACTGAGTAAAAACTCAAATTTAACTAACAAGAGGACGTATCGTACTATAACAACCACACACCCAATTGACTCTAATATATCATTTATACTAATTTTAAGCGAAAGTCTATATATTAAAGCAACAACCACAGAGCCTACGTGGCGCTCTGTGGTTGAAAGTCAACAAGTCAAAGACATTCTTTTGTTTCCTGATTTTCAGTCCCACGTTCTAAATGCCAATTAATTGCACAGCGCTGCTCATTATTCACTCTACAATTGTTCAATTCAAAAATTACTTATATAAAATAAGGTATAATAATGACTTATAAAACATGACTTATATATAATATAAAAAAATTACTGAAACTGAAATTAAAATGGCATGAAAACACATTTATAAGAAAATACTCCAAATGAATTAACTCAAAAATAGTTTAAAAAAACTTCAAAAAGAGTATTAATAAAGGACAATAATAATTATTTGGGAAAAAAAATAAAACTAAATAGATGAATTTAATAATAATGATAGAATGAAATAATTAGATCTACATAACAAAAATGCACAATTCTAAAAGAGGACAAGACATATATCATAATAATTTTTAAAGAGTGAAAAAATTACTTAAAAGATAAATAAAACAATAAGTAAATTATTACCGAAAAACTTTGCAGGAGACGATTAGTCATAAAAGGAATAAATCGAGGATACTAAAAACTAAGAACACCAAAACAATTAAAATGTTTGTCGTTGCTTTCATAGAAAAAAATTCAATTTGTAAATATTTGTTTATAGATACTTTATTTTTGGTGATGAAAATATGAAATGGTGAACAGACGCTTCAAGTTTTATTGTTAAATGCGTGTGCAAGAGGCAAAGAGGTGATACATTTAGGGTAGTGAGTGAAAAGAGGGTTTCAATTTGTGTACTTATTAGTTTCAGTAGGCCTTGCTTGCGACGGATCGGATCTTGCGACGGGTATTTTGTGAGAGAAAATGGGTAGAGGGGACAAGGTGGGCACCCCCATGTGCTTCTCCACTCACCCTTGATGGGTATTTTGTGAGAGAATATGGTATCCGTCTTAAGCTTGCGACGGATAGTGTACGTCACAAATGAGAATTTGTGTATTAGCTTATCACTATGCAGACAATTACGATTGTTTTTATGTGTGACTTGTTTGCCAATATTAATAATGTTCTTGGACTTCATACAAATAGTAAAAAACTAAATTTAAATCCGAATTACTGGGAGTTACTTTATTTGTTTACCTTTTTATTTGTTATTGTTAGTGACGGTATTTTAATTAAAAACACAAAAAATAAACAAATGAATGAGATGATCGGAGTATATAATAACATTAGGTTCACAAATTCTCCCTTAAGACGGGTCAAATAGCATACCAATTAGTCAATTACACATATAAGACAAAGCCCAATGCATTGATACTAGCGAAAGGATATGTCTTATTCATGCAAGTGACCGATTATTTGACCCGTTTTAACTTAAGACGAATATATCCGTCTTAAGAGAGACTTATTGCATTAGGTTAGGGTGACGATACAGGTTAAAATGGCGTGCACCGTCTTTTCACAAATTCTCATTAAAAAAAGTATATTCGTCTTAAATTTAAGATGAGTTACGTAGTTGAAATAAAATAAAAGCAGAATTCATTGGAAAAAGTTATTTTGTCTTATACGCGCAATACTTGCCCCGTTTTATTGTTAAGACTATCCTATCTGTCTTTAGGGAAATTTATTGACGTCTTTGTGTTTACCGTTTTTTAGGTAAGAACTGAAAAGTTATTTTTTTATCACAAATTATATTCAATATTAACATGATAATTATATTTATTACTTACCGTATTTGTATTAATGCATTTATAAAAATAAATTTTTTTATAGGCCAATCATAGCAATGTTTCGGTCGTGGTTTATTATTGGCTAATCATAACAACTTTTGTGGACTTCGTTTAAAGATGCCGCTTAAAGTAATTTTCATCAAATTCACATGTGATTTTTCCGGCCTATTACTTTCTAAAAATGTGAGGTAGGAACAGTAATTTGTCAATTATTCTAATTGTTTGGTAGATAATGTGAATATAAAAGATTATTTACGAGCCTTTTTATTTAAATGAGATTTATGAAGTATTTTAACATTATCGTTTACTTATGATATATTTATATGATAATTTAACGTAATTGAATATTTAACAACTCGACTATATTTGTATAATGTACGCGGGTCAAAATTTATAGTTTGTTCGGTTTCACCAAATAAAAATTTGCAAAAAATCTCACTTTAAATATGCACGAGTCAATATCTTCATTTTGTTTACTGGTTTGGCTTAATGAAAAACAAGATTAACGATTCCTAAGTTTACAGGTATTCAGACCTTTACAATTTCACTAATTTCGGTTTTCATTCATATAATAATTTTGTTTCATTGTATACAAATCAAGCTTTTTTTTATTTTAAGTAATTTTCATTCAAATAATTTTGTTTTGTTGTATAAAAATTAGCCTTTATTATTTTTAAGTAATTTACATTCAAGTAACAAGACATATAGACATATAGATATATAGACATATAGTGGAAACTTGAATTTAGCTATCAAGAGGAGATGTCGTATTACAACAAGTACCCACTCAATGGACCCTGATGTATCATCTATGCTAATTACCAACGAAATTTATATACAAATCAAAGATCTTAAATATGATTTTATCACTCAATTATTACATTTGCAAATTAAAATTGTTAAAGAAAAAGGAGGGAAATTTAACGACTTTACTTTAACGGTTTATTTCTATAAATAGTTAAATGTAAAAGGAAATGATTAATTAATATAACTTAATCGTCAATATCTTTTTTTATGAAAGCAACAACTCAAATTCTATGTGTCAAGCTTAGCATAAAAGTAGAAAGTTGAAAAGTCAACATTTTCTTTGCAAATTATTTACTTGGAAACTAACATTACATACATAAGGGTACCCCGTAAATAAAAGCATCGGATATTTATGTACTTAATAAAGGCAAATTACATTTAAATTTTACATTTTACTTCGTAACGATTTATAAACTATTTACATGAATTTATAATTTAGAAAAACTATATGATTAGATAATTTTTATAATTTTTAGTCTTATATTGAACTTGATAATTAGAAGGATCAGAATTTGCAAAAAAAAAAAATTATTTAGAATTTATTTGTCTGACAATTATATTGGGTACATGCAAAACATATATGAATAATAAAAAATGTACAGTAATTGTGAATCGGTTGCGCAAATAGAAACCTTAACAATATCTTTGAGCCCATAAAAAGTATATTTGATATAATTACGTAACTATATATTTATAAATCATGTACATATGACGATAAGTTTATGGAAAGATAGAGAGAGCAAATAGGCTTATATTTGATTTATGAACAATTTTTTTAGATATTTTGGGTAGTAACACCTTTTTGAAGGTGGACATGAGAGGTAATATGGTGTAATGGTTATAAACGCGGGGTTAGAGGATTTTCGAGTTTTTAGATGAAGACAATTAAGGTTTTAAGTCTTATTTAAGACGGGCACGGGCACAAACACGGGTACTATTGATGAACGGTTTGTCGCGCACCGCTCAAGCAAAACAATTTATGAAACCCAACTAATGCGATAGCGGAAGTCGGGGTCGAACCACAAGGATGGAGGGGTCAACTACAAGTTTGCATGAATCCTATTCTAGCCTAACAAAAGATGGATTGGAAGATTAACTAAAATCTAATAAAAACAAGTAATCGCTAAGCAATAATGATGAAAACAATTAAGGGAAAGACTAAGGTGAAGGGTTCACCTTAGGGGGACTAATGGGCTAGTCGGGTAATTAGCAAATGGGTAAGTAATTCGAGTAAAATCAATTGCTAATGTCTCAGCAATCAATAATCATCAACAAAGTCATCGCATTTGTCTCAAATCACCCATATAAACATTAGTCTAATCATTTCTACCACCGTCGCTTAAGAAATAATCAAACCATGCTTGATAAAATGGGCAACTTTCGTTTACACATTTCATCAAACACTTAGTGTTCATATGAGCAATACCCAAATTATTTACCACAAACTTACTAATTAACCATCCTAATACCCCACATAATCCTCCCTTAGGCTCCCCCTAAACCCTAGAGGAGAACTACTCACACATACTAAGGGGAATCAAAGCACTAAAGGCAAGAAGGAGTTCAATAAACATCATGTTAAGAGATGAACAATTAAAACAATCAATGATAAACAATAAACTAGAAATGGAAATTAATTGCATAAACAACAAAAAAGATGAGAAATTTAATACCACCAAGCTTGTATTAATGAAGAGAGAGAATGTCTTCACCCTTAGAATCCTCAATACAAACCCCAAAACTGAAATAATCTCCTAGGAAAGACTAGATCTAACAACTTGAAATGAGAAACT
This sequence comes from Heliosperma pusillum, assembly GCA_022085475.1. Taxonomy (NCBI): domain Eukaryota; kingdom Viridiplantae; phylum Streptophyta; class Magnoliopsida; order Caryophyllales; family Caryophyllaceae; genus Heliosperma; species Heliosperma pusillum. The sequence goes on along the minus strand of JAIUZE010007538.1, from coordinate 47,121 downwards.
AAGCTTGATTAGGGAAGGATTAGGAGAGTAATTAGGGACTAATTTAGGTTACAAATTATCTAGGGTTTTGTGCTAAGAGGAATGTAAAAACTCCTTACAAAATAATAGGGGGAGGGTATATATAGGTATCTCGAAATTAAGGGAGAAATTAGAAGAAGAGGGCGAATTTTCAGCCTTGTGTTCTTGGCCGGTCGATCGGCCACCGGGCCTCTGACCGGCCCGGAGCACATCAGTAACTTCTGGAACTTCGTCTTCAAAATCTTCAAAATTCTTCTAAGTATGGAGAATGGGGGTCCTGGCCGGTCGACCGGCCGCCGGTCCCCCACCGGCCTGGAGCACCATTTCACTCTCATGGGCATTCTGTTGTATGTGCAGGCCGGGTAGTCGACCGGCCGCCGGTCGACCGGCCGGCGCTACCTGGGCCTTTTCTTCTCTTTCTCAACTTTTTCATTTGTGGAGTTGAGGTCTAGGCCGGTGGACCGGCCGCCGGTCAGAGGACCGGCCAGCACCACCTGATACTCATTTCTTCATTCTTCTTCTCATCTTCGAATCCCGACTCGTGCATGACCTTTATGCTCCGATTTCTTCATTTCCGGCTTAATTCCTACAAATTAAGATCGACATTCATAGTACGGGAAATCGGGGAGCAAAATGCAATTAAGGGCACGCAAATCCGTGTAAACGGACCGAAATGGGGACGAAAAAGAGGGAAAAATGTGACTAATTAAATGCTTATCAACTATCTGTATTAAGTTTAAAATAAGTCAAATACTAATATATGATGGTAATAAAGATAACCTTTTTTGTTTTTCTAAACAACAAGTGGGTTGATTTGTATATATTTAAACCGTCTTAAGTTTAAGATGTATAATGCATGTCTTATATGAGAATTTGGTTTATAATGGATGTATATATTTAAACCGTCTTAAGTTTAAGACGGATAACTTTTTTGGTATTTTCTAAACAACAAGTGGGGTGATTTGCATGTCTTAAGTTTACAAGTAACTTATAAGTTATACCCCCACTTAAAAATAATTTGTTAGTTTGTTTGTTAATTATTTTAATTATTTATTGAAGACTTTTAAAAAACTTGCACGAATTTTATTAAATGAAAATCGGGTGTAACCATTTGTGGAGGTCTACAACTATTCAAATCGGGCCAAAATTTTCATTTTAATTATGCACGTATTAAAATTTTCATTTTCTCTCATGCAAAGGTCCTAAAAACATAGACAAGTTTAACTAAATGAAACATGCTAAATAATTTGCACTGGTCGGCAACTATTCAACCGGGTTTTAATGAAGTAACTCATGTAATAAGAAAAAGTAGAAACTCAAATTTAGCTAACAAGTGAAAATATTGTAGTACCAGAACTACTCGGCTGATTGACACTAGAGCATCATTTACGCTAATTACTATTGAAATTTATAATTCAAATTTAGAATCTGAAATATAACTTCATAACTCTAAAACTTTATATTAACAAAATTGAAACAACATACCCGTGCAAATATTGCACGGGTTTAAAACTAGTTTTAATTCAAATCCAAAATCTTCTTTGTAACTCAATTTATTACGTTGCCAAACTAAAATTGGTAAACAAAAAGTAAGGAAATTTTTTGCTTTAATTTAAAACTTTACTCTTTATTTTGTAGATAAAATTAAAATGAGATAATTATTTAATATAAACTTTATCTATATTTACAATTTTTAGATAAATTTTAAACGAAATAATTGCTCAATAAACAATCTATATTTACAATTTTAATATAACAATCTCTAAAACAATATACCCGTGCAATTTGCACGGGTTTAAAACTAGTAATAATAGTTTTGTAATGCCATAGAATATCCTCTATATACAAAAGTTTTATAAGCATGTCATATCTATATCAGCAAAATTTCAAACCGCATTTGGAGGAGCTATTATCTCTCAACTCCCAATTTGCAACATTCTTTAGGGAGAAAGAAAATTAGAAAACTAAATTTGACACTTTTTTGTGTTACACTAACTCAACAATATGAGAGAGCATTAAATCATTACCACTAATAATAATTACTCAACAATATGGCATTGGTTGTGGATTTGTGATTATATTTGGACAATTGATCACTTTGTCATTTATTGGATTGATTATATTATTTTATACTCCAAAAAAAAAAACAAATATTATGTTAAATATTGTTAAAAAAATAAAATAAAAAGTGGTTGTGACCAGACCTGGCAAAACTAGCTCGAACAGATAAGGTTGACCCAAAAATGGCCCGAATTATGTGACCCGACAAACCTAAGAGACTCGATCCTGAAATGACCCGACTCAAAGTGACCTGACCTCAGTGACGAAGTGACCAAAATGACTTAATTAAGGCAAAATTAGCCTCAATTGACCCGACCGAAAATGATCCCATCCGAAGTGACCCGACCCAATAATGACCCTACTCGACCCGACCTGAAAATGACCCAAAAAACTATTAACCCAAAATAACTCGATCCGAAGTGACTCAACCCAAACCCAACCCGAATGACCTATTTATCGGATCTGACTCTCACAAGCAAGAATAGTTGCTAAAGTTGTCAATTTGGTACACACCATAGTCTGTAGATTGTGGTGAGGCTCGATTTTATTACATCACACTAAACATTATAATAACGAACATGAAAGCTCAACTATAACTAAATTGCAATCAGGCAACCACATCCATGATCCATGTGCTTTTTAGTCCCATCTTTGTCGATCAGATGAAACAATTATTTTGACTTTGCTTAAACTATGTAACTAAAGAAAACGACAGGTATAGTCATACAACCAGCAATTTTGATGAAAAGCGTCCTGAATGTCACGAGATGATAACTTACACCCAAAGATCACACTCGTGTGCTACCTAACTTGCGGTCCGTTGCAAGCTAAGTCAAGCAAAACCCTTATATGCTAGGCAATGCCTAAGTCGATGGACAAAGAAGTGTTAGCTTGAGAACAAGAAGACTAAGACACTTAGGATTTGGAAAGATTGCTTTTATTATGAACACTTGAAGTATACAAAGAGAGTTTGTGTGAATGCTTTGTGATCCTGGAAGTTTCTAGAAGTTTCCGGGATATTCTAGATTAGTCTACACACTTCCGGAATTCTCTAGACAACCTCCTTATGCTTGAAAGTGTAGAAAATTCTAGGGAAAGAAGCCATCCGTGACATTCTCCCCCACTTGAATCGTTGACGCCCTCGTCACGGAGTTCCATCGAAGCGCTGGATTAAGTCTTTGAATTGCCAAAGGTCTGCCTCCTTTTCCCATGACGCCTCGCTGTCGGGTTGTCCCTTCCACTTGATTAAGAATTCTCGTTGCCTTGGGACTCCTCGCTTCCGTATGACTCGGTCCGTCAAGATGGTTTCGACTTCCTTGTCATAGGAAGTCACAACTGCTGTGGGAGCCCTTTGAGACTCCCCTCGGCTTGGATCCACCTCGTCTCCATGGTATGGTTTAAGCATGCTCACGTGGAACACGGGGTGAATCTTGAGTTTTGGTGGCAACTCAACTCGATACGACACATTTCCGATCCTTTTAATGACCGGGAACGGTCCTTCATATTTTCGTACTAGTCCCTTATGCACGGATCGGAAGGCCTTGAATTGTTGTGGCAACAACTTCACCATGACCAAGTCGCCTACTTGGTACTCCACGTGCCGGCGATACTTGTCTGCCCATTTCTTCATCTTCTTTGAGGCCTTGTCCAAGTACGCCTTGGCTATGTCGAGTTGCTCGTTCCATCCTCTAGCCATCCGAAATGCTGCTGGGCTTTGGCCTGAATATCCGGTTGCAATGGCTTGAGGAGTTAAGGGTTGATATCCCGTCACTATCTCGAACGGGCTTTGTCCGGTTGACTCGGACTTTTGAAGATTATAAGAGAATTGAGCCACATCCATGAGCTTCGCCCAATCCTTTTGGTTGGCACCCACAAAGTGCCGTAAGTATAACTCGAGAAGGGCATTGACTCTCTCGGTCTGCCCGTCCGTTTGTGGGTGAAAACTTGTCGAGAAGTGCAAACTCGACCCCATCAACTTGAATAGTTCCGTCCAAAACTTGGCTGTGAATCGAGGATCACGATCACTTACGATGCTTCGTGGTAGTCCCCAATACTTCACCACGTTTTTGAAGAATAGTCTTGCCGCTTCTTCACCCGTGCAGTCCCTTGGTGCTGGTATGAACGTCCCATACTTCGATAGTCGATCCACCACGACTAAGATAGAACCGCACCCATCTGACTTGGGTAAGGCCGAGATAAAGTCCATCGATATGCTTTCCCACGGCTTCTCTGGAGTCGGCAAGGGTTGTAGTAATCCGGCTGGGACTCGTTGCTCGTTCTTGTCTTGTTGGCATACAAGGCAAGTCTTCACATATGCTTCCACATCGTCCCGCATCTGTGGCCAATAGAATGATTGTTCGATCAAGGCCATCGTCCTTTGGATCCCCGGATGTCCAGCCCACTTGGAGTCATGACACTCCTTCATTGCTTCTCGCCTCAAGTTTCCCCACTTTGGCAAGTATACGCGATGTCCCACCGTATAGAGGACACCGTCTTCAACCCAAAACCTTCGGGTTTTCCCCTCCTTAGCCAAATTCACCAAGCTCTTGGCTAGGGAGTCTTTGTCAAGTCCCTCCCGGACTTTCTCGATCATGTTGCTGGCCACACCACTAATGGCAGCTAACATGGTCTTTCGGCTTAGAGCATCGGCAACCGTATTGATTTTGCCCGGCTTGTACTCCATAACATAATCAAACTCTGCCAAGAAGTCCTGCCATCGTGCCTGCTTGGGAGTGAGCTTCTTTTGATTTTGAAAATAGCTTGTAGCGACATTATCGGTCTTGATCACGATCCGGCTCCCAAGTAGGTAATGTCTCCATATCCGCAAACAATGAATGATCGCAGTCATCTCCTTGTCATGTACTGGATATCTTCTTTCTGCATCATTCAGCTTCCGTGATTCGAACGCTACTGGGTGACCGTCTTGGACGAGCACTCCTCCAATAGCATAGTCGGATGCATCTGTGTGGACTTCAAATGGCTTGTTATAGTCGGGTAACGCCAACACTGGTTCCTCGGTTACCGCTCGTTTAAGCCCATCAAATGCCTCCTGGCATTTAGCGTCCCACGCCCATGGGACCTTCTTCTTCAATAGGTCGGTTAAGGGAGCAGCCTTGGCCGAGTAGCCTTGGATGAACCGGCGATAGTAATTTGCTAGCCCAAGCAAAGAACGTAGCTCCGATACGTTCTTTGGCGCTTCCCAGTCATTGATCGCCTTGATCTTGTCATGCTCCATCATGATTTGCCCGCCCCTTACTCGGTGCCCCAAGAAAGACACCTCCTCTTGTGCAAAAGAACATTTTTCTAATTTAACATAGAGTTCCGCCTCTCGTAAGACTTGGAACACTTGGCGTAGGTGTTGCACATGTTCTTGCAAGTCATTACTATACACCACAATATCATCAAGATATACCACCACGAACTTGTCGAGGAACGGGTGAAATATCTTGTTCATTAGCGTACAAAATGTTGCTGGGGCGTTGGTCAGGCCAAACGGCATCACTAAGAACTCGTATGACCCATACCGAGTCACACATGTAGTTTTTGGCTCGTCACCCTCAGCGATACGCACTTGCCAATAACCAGATCGAAGGTCAAGTTTAGAGAAATACCTTGCCTTGCCCAATCGATCGAAGAGATCGGCTACCAAAGGGATCGGGTACTTATTCTTGACGGTGACCTTGTTCAAAGCCCGATAGTCGATGCACATACGTAAGGACCCGTCATGCTTCTTCTGGAACAAGACTGGTGCGCCATATGGGGCCTTTGACGGCCTGATAAAGCCGGCATCCAAGAGTTCCTTGAGTTGTCTCCGCAACTCTTCTAATTCTGGTGGTGCCATTCTGTACGGACCCATGGCTGGCGGTTTAGCTCCTGGCTCCAACTCGATCTCATGGTCCACCTCCCTCCTAGGTGGAAGTCTCTTAGGCAGCTCGGGCGGCATCACGTCTTGATACTCCTTCAAGACCATTTGAACCTCCATCGGCACCTCCGATGTTGATGAGGGTGTCTCCTCGACCATCGCCACCAAATATGTTGCCTCACCATGCTTTATACCCTTCTTGAGCTGGAGTGCGGACAGCGTCTTCGCTTCAACTTGCTCACGTGTGACCGGAATTGATCGGGCATTGCCTTGACTAGTGATAGTCAAGGACCCATCCTTCTCGAACACCAACGGTCGCACTGAGTCGATAAACTCCATGCCAAGCACCATGGCGTAGTCATCCATGTTCACCACCGTAAAGTCGGCATTCCCCTGCCATTCACCCAAACGAAGGGGTACCTTCCGAACTACTCCATGAATAGGCATCGATGAGGAGTTCACAGCCTTCATCGACCCTCCTTCCTTATGATACTTTAACCCCAACCTTGTGGCCTCCTCCTTGGTCACAAAGTTGTGGGTGGCACCACAATCAAACAACGACTTGGTGCGCTTCCCGTTTACGACCGCCTCTACAAATATTAAGCCACTTGAACGAGGAAGGACATCGAGTTTGGTAGGCTTACCTTCCACTTTCGGCTTCTCCTTGGCGATCTTGTTTAGCAACCGAAGAGATCCCATCCGTGCTTCGTCTTCGGAGCTAGTCTTCTCATCGTACGCGGACGCCATTGCATTCAACTTCTGCTTTTGTGGGCAATCTCGTACAAAGTGCGGCCCTCCGCACAGAAAGCAATCCCGGTTCTTAAGCTTGCTGTCCGAGAAAGACGTCTCCTTAGCCTTGCCCTTGTCTTTATACTTTGAAAACCTTGAAGTAGATGCGCCGCTAGACGTAGGAGTAGTGGCTCCCCCACCTTTCTCCTTGTTACCACCCTTCTTAACAAACCGATCGCGCCTTGGCTCCGTCTTTAGCTCGTATAGAGATTCTGCCACATTGATGGCCTCGGCTAAAGTCTTGACATTTCGACGCTTTAACTCTTGCTCGGCCCATCTTTGTAGTCCATCCATGAAGTATAGGAAAGATAAGTGCTCCGGCATGTCCTCGATCTCTAGCAAGAGGGAGGAGTATTGCTTTACGTACTCACGAATCGATCCCATATGCTTTAAGGCTCGTAATTTCTTCAAGGCTATCTCCTCGGCATTGTCGGGGTAGAATTGTTTCTTGAAATCTCCCTTGAAGTCATCCCAAGTATTAATGTGGCACAACCCTTTCTTCTCGTCGGCTTGTCGTCTCCTCCACCAAAGGATGGCATCCTCCGCTAAGTACATCGTGGCACTCTTGATCTTCATGTCATACTCGGTGATCTTGAGGGTATCAAAGTATTGCTCGAGTCCCCACAAGAAGTTGTCGATCTCCTTCGAGTCTCTTTTGCCATTGTACTTCGTTGGTTCAGGAACTCGAATCTTTGGTGCCTCCCGAATGGTGGTCGTCCCTGCCACAGCAGCACGATATAAGGCAAGGTCGGTCTTCGCCTCGGTAAGTTGGCCCGTTAAGGCTTGAACTTGGCCACGCAGTTCAGCCTTTGCTTGGCCACTTCCTCCTGGACAATGTGAGCCATCTGCTCACGGAACATGTTTGCGAACTCCCCTCGCAAAGAACCAGCAAGCTCATTGATCACGCCTTGGACCTCACCCTTGAGGTCTTGATTATCCTGCTCCAAACCCTTAACCTTTTCTTAAAGGTCTTCCATACTCTCCACGATCCCGGATAAGGCATCTTGGTGTTCCCCCACAGCGAGTTCCACCTGTGTTATCCGAGCATTAGTAGTCTCCTTCTTTTGAGGGTTAGTTCCCGTAGTCTTACCCCCAACCACTACGTCCTCCACCACGCTAGCACTTGCGTCATGTCCCGACATATTCCCAACTTTGGTCTTCGCAGGCGAACCTGCTCTAATACCACTTGTCACGAGATGATAACTTACACCCAAAGATCACACTCGTGTGCTACCTAACTTGCGGTCCGTTGCAAGCTAAGTCAAGCAAAACCCTTATATGCTAGGCAATGCCTAAGTCGATGGACAAAGAAGTGTTAGCTTGAGAACAAGAAGACTAAGACACTTAGGATTTGGAAAGATTGCTTTTATTATGAACACTTGAAGTATACAAAGAGAGTTTGTGTGAATGCTTTGTGATCCTGGAAGTTTCTAGAAGTTTCCGGGATATTCTAGATTAGTCTTCACACTTCCGGAATTCTCTAGACAACCTCCTTATGCTTGAAAGTGTAGAAAATTCTAGGGAAAGAAGCCATCCGTGACATGAAGCTCTCTAATTTCTAAACCAAAAGAAACATTACTCACATTTCTTTTACTGTAACATAACACAAGAGTATAAGAGAAACAAATATCTCGCTTCACTTGATTGAAGCGATACCATAACCACAGTCTGAATATCATCTACACTGACATTAGGCTCTCTACATGTAAGAGAATTACTGATATATCCTATGCACTAACCTACACTTAAACATCAATAACACAGCAGAGCGCCTTTAAATCGGACCAGGAGATAGGTTTAGCAGGAAATTTTAGGGATAAAATGTCGCATGTGTGAATATGACTCGAAAATGGCAAGAATAACATTATTGAGATCGACACATACGACCAATCTATTAACCCTATACTCGAACACACAACTTCTTATGAGATCGACACATATTACTTTATTCTAGGTAGTTTTAGTTCAGTATTTTTGTTGGGATAGTGAGTAAATGAGTGAACCTTTTAGTTAAATGGGATGGTAGAATAAGACAGTTTGTCAAGAGACTTGTTAACTAAAAGAGGAATACTTAAACATTAGGGCAAGTCTCAGGTGCACGGCCGTCTCATACAAAAATTACAGATTAAGATTTAGCTGCTAGATGTGGAATGTCTCAAATTCTCAACTTTCTCCATTTTCAATACAATCTCATTAAAACATTAGAAACATAGCAATAACATGTGAAACAACAGTAAACATCTCCAGCTGCCCAAAAAGGAAAAAAAAAACAGTAAAATCTCAAAATCTCATGTAGGAAGGTTAAGAGAGTAATGAGGATTTAGTGTAAGTTAACTCTGCATTATTAAAATTAAAAAGGAAAGATATGACCTGCATTGTCATGTAGTGATGAGTTAGCTTCAATACTACTCCTCAGTCATCATCACCAAGAGGCTTTAACTAATTCACTGGTAAACCAAACATCCCATCTTTCAGTCTCACATTCGATACACCTATATAAATACCCTTTGAATGCTCAATGTATTCAACAACGACAATAACAATAACAATAACAATAACAATAACAATAACAAAACTCGTATAATACTCACCATGGCCATTTCACTAGTAATCTTTAGCTCACTTGTGATTTGCTCAGCACTTTCTCTCGGTAATGGTCTGAGCTTGAGTTACTACAGTAAGAAGTGTCCAAATGTTGACAACATTGTCGCAAACTTAGTCAAAGAAGCTTTCGGCAAAGATAAAACAGTTCCAGCAGCTCTGCTTCGCATGCATTTCCATGACTGCTTCATAAGAGTATTTATATTTACAGTACTATATGTTTGATTTTCATGTTTGTAACTTTGCATCTATTCCAATTGACGAAAACGTTTTGTGAATTTGAAGGGGTGTGATGCTTCGGTGCTGCTGGATACTGCTGGAAGTAGCAAAGTGGAGAAATCAGGTCCCCCGAATCTATCGCTGCATGCATTCTATGTCATTGATAATGCAAAAAAGGCAGTAGAAGCTGCATGCCCTGGAGTGGTCTCATGTGCTGATATACTGGCCGTAGCAGCAAGGGATTCAGTAGTTCTCGTAAGTGTGCAATTGTGATACCATGTTCTTTTGATACCAAAATAAACTTCAAAAAATGAATATGCGATATTTCACCAGACATGATAGTTCGAAGCTGGCCCCAAACACTCAGACTCAAATTTTCTTCGCTCAAACGGGAACCCTACATAGTATCTAACGCACTTACATTACACGGTTGGCAGGTTGGCGTAGTGATGGTTGGGGAGTTTGAGCACTTATTCTTGCTTTGCCTAAAAATGTAAAATACCAAACGAGACTGGGAAAATCGACAATAAGAGAACTGAAGTAGTTTCATAAATTCATATGACCTGTAAATCTTATGATGGATGCTGTAGCAAAATCAAAGCAACATAATGTATTCTTATTTCTATCTGTTTTGACTTTGACTGTCACATAGTCTGGTGGGCCCACTTGGGATGTGCCTAAAGGAAGGAAAGATGGGAGAACATCCCATGCCAGTGAGACAAGAAAGCTTCCAGCGCCCACATTCAACCTATCACAACTCCAACAAAGTTTCGCACAGAGGGGGTTAAACCTCAGAGATCTTGTGGCTCTTTCAGGTAAATATCAAAAGTTACCCCTAAGTTAACATTATTCCAATTTCCACATGTGACAATTCAATTGTAAAAAGTATAAACTTAGCCTGAAATTGCTACAGGGGGTCACACTCTAGGGTTCTCCCACTGTTCATCGTTCCAAAACCGTATACACAACTTTAACACAAGCAATGACATTGATCCCTCAATTAATCCTTCCTTTGCTGCTAGCTTGAAAACTGTCTGCCCTGCACACAACAAAGTAAAAAATGCCGGTTCAAATATGGATACCTCCGCAACAACATTTGACAATACATACTACAAGCTAATGCTTCAAGGAAAGAGCCTGTTTTCTTCTGACCAAAGTTTGCTCACAGCTCCAAGCACCAGAAAGTTAGTTCAAAAATTTGCTGGTTCACAGGAAGCTTTTAACGAGGCTTTTGTCAAGTCTATGATCAAGATGAGCAGTATTACTGGAGGACACGAAGTTAGAAAGAATTGTCGCAGGGTCAACTGAAACCCCATGAATTACGAAGTCTACTTGTTAATTGTTAAGAGTGGTTGCACGAATGAGATATTGTAAGGCATTCAGACAAAGGATGCCCACAAGGTGTACTTTATTTGCTTTCAACTTATAAACCAAAAATCTTTATCATAACAAAATAGAGACGATCTTTATTCTTTTATCAGTCACAAAAGAATACTCTGGCCAACAGTTGATAACAAAAGGTGGTCATTGTTATTTTGCATAGCAAATCCCCCAGGATCATAACATAGTGCAACACTGAGAGTACGACCAAGTTTCACTGCACTTCCCCACTACAGAAAGAAGGTTTCAATGTGAAAACTTTCTTAGTCAGCAGGGCTCAGCATCAGGTTAAAGATTAAACAATACTCCGTATATTTTTTGGAAAAAGAAAAAAGATTTTACTGATAAAGTACTTCGTGTAGATTATGCCACAAGCCCACAAGATAGCAGAAAGTAAACCTCATTATTCGACAGAAACACGCAAATTTTATTTGCCAAGTAAAATTATTTTTAGACTGCCAGATCAGGCTTTGCTCTACATTTCTCCTTCGCATAACTTTGGTAGCACTAGAGTGCATGCTCCATGAAGTGTGGGATCTCATAGAGAAATTTGAAACACGGTAGTTAGCCACTCTGGAGGGACTGGGAAATTTCACGGAAACATATAAAAGAAATCAACAAATCAATAATGTATAAAACATTCAAGCTAAAGATAAACCAGGTAGATGTATGCATTAATCAAGTAGCTTACTCTATCGGCTATCCAATACAATTTCAGCCAATTGGATGTTGCCACCTAATCCAGATGCTTTATTAGATGGCATAAACGAGAAGCCATCCACTAGTTTAATGCATTTTAAACCCCACTTGAACATCAGGAATTCGATAAGGTGATGTCCACTGTACATAGTTAACTGTAAGAACGAGGCACCAAAAGAAAGGTCTAATGGCGTTTAGTTCATAAAGAAATAATTAGAAGAAACGAACCTCCGATTATGATAAGTTGTTACAAAAACCGATCCCGGGGTGTTTTCAAGCAAGAATGCCACAGTGCTGAAGAGATCATCAAAAGCTAGCGCATACAAAGAAGACTAAATGAGTCTTTCACCCTAACAGGACAAAATGAAGGGGTCAGAAAAACGATTCCAATAATGTCCATACCACTAGTATCATACAACACGTCAGCCCCAAGTATAATATTGGGATGCATATCAAAAATAGGTGCATCCAAGACTCCCCATGTAAGTCCCTTTACCTACATATCAATGAGCAAATCGCCAAATAAGAGATTGAAAGTCATGAATAGGTAGACATTGAAACTCTCTGTTAGGAAGTAACCTATCAACTTAAAAATTAAGGAAGTCTTTCCCAAGAGACTTCCTTCATGCATCCTATGCAAGAAAGTCGAATTCCATCACCAATTGATGATACTAACAAGATAGGCTTGTACGACTTCAGCTATGTTTTCAAAAGGGCAAGCAATGCGTCGCAACAAAAACAGGCCAATACCTTACAGCTCAACATATTCAACTCGCAAACTTTGTGAATGTTATCTAGTACCTGTAGCACAATAAATAAGTCTAAGAAACTGAGGATGAAACAAATTTAGGTTTTAATAATGATGCAACTATAATGATAGCTATAGAACACAAAGTTCTGACCTCCAGTCTATCAGCATTGTCGGTGAGCGTGACATCAGCCCCCACCTTCGCTGCCACCAGTCCAGGCAGGGACGTCCCTGCTCCTAACTACAATCATTTGACGAATTCAGTTAATGATGTTGCACTATAAAACCTTTTACTTATCACAAACAAAGAAAGTTTGATACTTTATCATCAATTAATTCGTTGCCTAAATGTAACCTAGAAGCAATCAACAACTAAAACAAACAACTTTCACACTGTAATTTAATAGAAAGGTATAAACATGATGCAAGCCTTTGATATGAATTAACATCTATTCGTATGACACCTTGTAAGCAAGTTACGGAGTATAATTGAACAGTAACTTGAATTTTTAAGTTTGCACGTCAATATATTGTACGAGTACTTCGATAATTACCATATACTCCCTCCTCCCTGGTCATTTGTTTACCTATTCCATTTTAGGGTTTCTCATTCATTTTTATACATTTCTATATTGGTAAGGTTTTTTAAGGCTAATTTGATCATCAAATGACACTATTGTCCATTAGTCATTCATTAACATCAACCACAAATGGTCCCTACCACTCTCCGTCTTTGTGCAAAAAGCAAAAGTAAACAAATAACCGGAAAGAAGGGAGTATATATAAGTTACTTTTATGTACTCGCTCTGTCCGGACATTTGTTGACAAATTCCATTTTAGAGTGTCTAATTCATTTGTTTACTTTTACTATATTAAGAAAGTTTTCTACGAGTAATTTGGTTTCCAAATGGAACGGAGGGAGTATATGGTAATTACATTAAATTTGTCTTGAGACCGTCTTACAAAATAATTACTCAAAATACGATCAGCGCATGCGCAAGTGTAGAAAAACACCTCAAGAACAGAAGATCCAGAAAAGCGAGATTTATGTTGCCAAACATATTCAGCAAGAATCACACTACACGGCCAAACAAACATCCCATACTCTTCTCTCATGTTCTGTGAATTTCAACATATAACCATCACAATCTCCATTTTCACTAAAAAAACACCTTCAAAATCCGAATACAACTTAAAATCTGCGTAATGAAAAATGAAGAAAGATATCAAACCTCTAGGATTTGAATAGTGAAGCCATCGTTGTAATCATAGGAATTACCGAACCAATGGAGAGAGTTAGTCGTCATTTGAGCGAATTCCGATGAATCAGCGGTTGTAACGCGAGTATCTCCGCCGTCATTGCCGCCGTCGGAGTGCATTTTACGGTGAGATTTCGGGGTTTTGTATCGATTAGGCTTGTGTTGGTAAATTGGAATTATGGATTGTGTCTTTCTTCTGCTTTTCGTTAACGGCCCAACAATAGTAATGTGGAGAAAGGCGGTCCAAGTGTCCGGACTCCGGAGCTACTATTCGTAGTTGACATAATTACTTCAACACAAATTCGAATTCGGTCATTTGTGATGGACATTTTTCGTCTCTTTAAATAGACATCTTATAAGTTATAAGAGGGAGAGTAACTGGGAGAGGGGTTGTGAGAGGTTTTTTTAATCATACTATCACAAGCGAGACTTAATGTTACTTGTAATTGTCGGGCAAATTCATTATTGGAAATTTCACTCAACATCCCTCTAATGTCCCTCTTCTAACAAACTGACAGAAAAAATTGCAAAAATTGATTAGTTTCACGACGATAAACTAATTAAACAAAATGAAATGACAAATTATTGAATTATCTCATTGATTCAATTTGGCAATTTCGACGGTATTTGATTACGTCGAAGAATGACTTAAACAACGATAAAAATGAGGTACATTACGGATTTAACGTAATTATGTATTGATTAATTTACATGAAAAAAGGGGTTTGACGTGTATGTTCCACGTGGAACCCAACCATTGATGTGACGGTTTTATACCGTCTTTATCAACCCAATTCTTAGCTACTTTAGCCTTAATATATGGTATTTATAGTTACTTTAGCTCATTAATGCATTTTGGTAATAGTTGCATTGTTTGGATGTATTTCTACGCAATTTCGGTCTAATGTGTAGGTGTCATGTTCAAAAATCGCATTCCTAGTTTTGAAAGTGACTTGGACATTTTTACACTTATTCCTTAGACTAAATTCATGTCAAATAATGGGTTAATAAGAGTTAAAAGCTTGTGGATTAAAGAGAAGTCAAAGCCCAAAACAATGAGTCAAAGTACGGAAGCAAGGAAGAAGAGGAAACGTCAAAGGGAAAAAAAAGGGAGCCGCGTGGAGAGGTTAGCCGCGTGGCGCGGCACCTTTGGCAGACTACCTAGCCGCGTGGAGAGGCTTAGCATTGGATTATGGCGGTTACTCTAATTCTCCATTATTTCGACAATTATGTTCAAGCATTATGAGACTTTATGAAGATGTCTTTTTGAGACCTATATAAGAGCATGTTTGTTGATAATTTTAGATATATCTACTTCCATGTTTTAATCATCATAATACATAGAAAAACATTTGATAGTCTATAGTTTGTTTTAGTTATTTTGTATGGAAGACTAAACTCCACATCTTGGAACAAGTTATTGAAGCCAAGTTAGTTTGAATTGTAAGACTCTTATTCTATTTATATTTCATTATTTGAGTATCAAATTTAGTTTGCATTATTGTTGGTTTTTAATTATGCACCTAGAATGATCAAATAGTTGTTAGTAGTTAATTAAACCATTGCTATATTAGATGAATGAATCTTTTGTTTGTTTATCTATTCAATTGTAGCAATTATAAATCATCGTTGAGTTATAAAGGACTAAATTTGTATGAACCAAAGTGAAACAACGCTTGTTTTCTTCATTCATTTATCTTTGCTAAATTCCATCGCTTTAATCTACAATTTCGATACAATTGAGCGCTTGAATAAATTGACGATATTGTAAGGACTATTTGTTTACGCTTGTAACTAATAATCGTTCATAAGTGGAATTAGAAGTCAAAAACTTCATAACAAAGTATTCAATATTGAAATACATTGGAAAAATCAATGATCAATTCATAACTTATTGGTGGAAATTACTTGGTCCAAGAATAATTCTCATATTTGATTTACATTTTCAATTATCTATATTGACTTTATATTTCATTTCATTTCATTTTTGTTTTAGTAGACTTAGAACAACAACATATCAAAACCTCCCCATTTAGTTACTTGATTTTGCACACATTTAATAAACAAAACACGTTCCTTGTGTAATATCCCGGATAGTTGTGTAAAAATAAAACAAAATAAATAAATAAATAAAATTGTGTCAAGGTATTCATTGTTGTATTAGAAAAGACCAAGTGGCGACTAATTAGATCCAACTCGACTAACAAATGAATAACTGTAAGAACAATCGTCATTATCCACTCTAGTAAAATTACTTATTTTGACCCAAAATAACCTATTTATTTATGCTTTTCCTCTATTATTTTAAAATAATAACAATGTTCGATAATCGTAATGTTTACAAATCTTCTAAAATTAACATTAATAATAGATTACATTTTTTCTAGACAAATTTTATACTCGTAAGTATGTTGTCGTTACTAGATACAATATGAATAATAATCTATTATGTACACTAACTCATTACTAAAACTAAGTAATTATTGTAGTATCATAATAGAAAATAGTAAAATAATATTATAGATAAGATATATTGAGCATTTTAAGAAAAGGTGGCTTATGATTATCACCTAAGGTAAAAACTTATTATTGGGTAAGGATGACATCTCTTAATCACTAAGTTAGAATAGGTAAAGTTCAATTTGTAAACCTCAAAAAAATTAACCGACCTTGTTTCCTATAAATAGGAGTACAACTAATCTTCTCAGAAGGAAAAATAACAAGCACAAAGTCATATACAATAAAATAAAATAAAACACAAAGCAATATAGATATAGAAGCACTTCATATTTACTTGTGATAACTTAGATAGGTAAATAAGGTATGGTTTTGGGACCCTTTAGCGTAGAAATTAATAATTTCAGATGACATTATAAGTAATTGTTCATAAAATAAGGAGTGTATATTTCATATTATTGTTATTTTACTACTCACATGTTATATTAATGTCCATTATACTATAATGTTGTTACGTAATGTTGTTATGCTCGTTTTTCATATAATGTACATTTGGCCAATTGTAGCATTCGGGATACGATTACGGGAAGGGGATGACATTACAAATTTAACCTGTGTACATGGAAGGGAGCACGACTCCATGATATGAGAACTGCGGTTCTGGTTATTACTGGTGAAAGTGTCAGGGGGTTACATAAATAATTATATGGTCCTGTGTACATGGAGGAGGGCTTAGCCCAGGGGAGTTTTACTCCGTAATGTGTCTCACTTCAGTAATGGTAGACCGTTAGTCCATATTTTAAATGTTATGATAAAATGACAGGGGTATTATGAGAAGTATTTATTTATGACCGCTGAAGGTAACTGAAATCATATTCAGTCAGTATTGACTGATTTTGTTATTGTTTATTTTTTTCAGGTTTCTATGCTGGGGAACCGCGGGAGTGAGTTTCACTATAGAAATTAATATATAGAAAAAAAAAATATGTAATGTATAGGTTGCTAAGACAAGGTTATAGCCTTGTATTTCCAGTACAGGAAATACGGCGGTGACGCCTTGAAATAAATCTGTTTTCAAGTTTTTTTTATGAAATAAAAACGTATAGTTTGTTATATACATATTTTTCTCTTTATTTACTTTATATTATATTTTCGGGGCGTTACAAAAATGGTATCAGAGCCCGGTTATAAAAAAAATTTAGTAGAAAAAAAATGAATGAGAGAGGGGTAAATTGTTAGGAGGGTAGTAATAATCATAGTATTGCTATGAGATATATTTTTTTTATTATTTATTTTTTTAAAAATTTTCTTATGTCATTAATATTCATTATTAACTTATGAGTATAAGATTACTAATGTGGTTAATGTCTTTTTGTTTTAGATATAATGGCAGTACCTCACCCGTACGATTTGGTAATGAATCCGGATGAAAAGGTCGTGGAACATATAGATCGTCTCAGAAATGCTTTAAGGAATCATAATGTCTTGTTTCCAGCATACCGTATGACGGAACCGTTCTTAGCTCATGCCCTGATCAAAACCTTGCCTGACATAGTACCGTGGAGAACATTTAAGGAACGGTATTATGATTTGTTAGTAAATGGGGTTTCCAATCATTCCAAGTATCTTCACAGAGGTGCATTTAATGATCGGTGTATCCCAACCTTTGAGGACATAGCGTGGGAACTTTTCACTTTTGAAAGAGACCATGTATGTGGTGTATATTCCTCACGACGAAGTCGATGGTGAAATTAATCCGGAGAACAACCACCAGAATAACAACTCACCTGCTGAGGACGATAATGTTTCTAGTGACGGGAATATGGAGGACAGTGCTACTAGTACCATAATATATGGGGGCGGAAATGACACTCCAACCAAGCAGTAATCCAACACCTAGACATGAAAGGGGGTATAATAGTGGCTTTATTATCCCTTGTTACAAGCAGTGAAGTAGAAAATAGCATATGTATTAGGCTAAGACTAATATAAGTTAACTATGGTTTTATGTACATATTATGGTAGCTAGACGCCCAATTTTGAGACTTGTAATCTATCTAGGGTTGTTCTAGTAGTTTGCGGATGTATGTAAAATTAGACTGTTTTATATGTTTGGGTGTAATATATACATATAGGTAGTGTATGTAAATATAGTGCGCCTGTTAATAAATAAAATCGCGTTAAGTTCCTAATCCATGTGTATTTTATTTTTATAGGATGTCTTTTCCTAATAACATCGATGTTAATCAACCCGCTCCTAATAATCAATCCGATGCAAGAAACTTTGCTGAAATGATGGCCGAAGCATTGAGGAATAATCTTCCTAATAATCAGGAAGAGAGTGTTAAATATTTTAAGAAAATGGCAAGTTATAACCCAAAGACTTACGATGGAAAACCAGACCCTGTAGAGTTTGAGAAATGGGTAAGAGGACTGGATAAACTTTTTGATGCTATACAGTGCCCTGAAAAATGGAGGGTAGGTTTTGCTATCTATTACTTGGAAGGGCAAGCCGATTTATGGTGGGAAACTGTTAAGAACAGGAGAGAGGAACACGGATTTGGATGGATTCAGTTTAAGGAGCTCATGCGATCAAAATTTTACCCTCCCTCTCTTAGGAGACAGAAAGAGGAAGAATTTAACAACTTGGAACAAGGATCAATGTCTGTTACCTTGTATGCCTCAAAATTCATGGAATTATCTCGATTTGCTCAACACATGGTGGGAACAGAAGAATTAAGAATGAACCGTTTTGAAAGAGGGCTAAATTGGAATCTTCGAGATCGATTGTCTACACACTTGTTTGAATTATCAAGAAATGTATGATAAAGCCACTAATGCGGAAAGGATAATGAAAGAGAGAAATGATACACCATCTGGAATTAAAAGGAAGTTTGAAAGAAATAATATTACCGGGGGAAACTCGTATAAACAACCCAACTTAGGATTTGGAAAGAACCCTTTTAACCCGTCACATGAAAGGAACCTAACCCCACCGTGCTCAATGTGTGGTCGTACTAATCATCCGACCTCCCAATGTAGATTTTTTAGGCCGCGATGTTATATGTGCGGAAGTCCAAACCATATGAAAAATAATTGTCCAATGACTCGTTCGACTGTCTCGAGAAGTACCCATATGCCTAACTCCACTCATGCTACAAAAATATCGGCACCTCAGCCTAAAACACAAGGACCAACTCGGGGGCGTGCGTTTGTGATGAACTCCCAGAAAATGGAGACTTCAGAAGACGTGGTTACGGGTAACATTTTTCTTAACTCTAATCCCATTAATGTTTTATTTGATACTGGGGCATCCAATTCATTTATATCTCGATCTTTAAGTGAAAAGTTGAAACTGTCACCTCAGAATAACAAATTAACACTTTCAGTTGGATTACCTACCGGGGAGAACATTTCATGCTCTATTTGGTATAAAGACTGTGTTTTGACCATAGAAGCAAATTGCTTCCTAGCCGATCTAGTCCAGTTTGATCTACAAGATTTTGATGTTATGTTAGGAATGGATTGGCTTAGTAAGAACCATGTAATGGTAAATTGTCATGAGAAATCATTAACTATTACAAAACCGAATGGGAATGAGATACTATTTCAGAGCCACAAAACCAACTGCAACAATAGGATTATATCTTTTTTAAAAGCCCTTAAATTATTACGACAAGGATGTAAGGGATACTTATGTGATATATGTAGCAATTTAGAGGCAAAACCAAATCTAACCAGTATTCCGGTAGTCAATAAATTTCTAAATGTTTTTCCTGAAGAAATTCCAGGAATGCCACCATATAGAGAAGTAGATTTTACAATTGAACTAATGCCAGGTTGTGCACCCATTTCCAAATCTCCTTAAAGAATGGCACCTGCTGAATTAAAGGAATTGAAAACTCAACTAGATAAACTATTAGAAAAAGAGTACATAAAACCTAGTACATCACCTTGGGGAGCACCAGTGCTTTTTGTTAAAAAGAAAGATGGAACTTTGCGTTTATGTATAGATTATCGAGAGCTTAATAAGGTCACTATAAAGAATAAGTATCCTATACCTCGGATAGACGATCTTTTTTATCAATTAGAAGGATGTGCTATTTACTCAAAAATAGATCTTCGTTCTGGGTATCACCAATTAAGGATAAAACCAGATGACATCCCTAAAACAGCCTTAGAACACGTTATGGACATTACGAGTTTAAGGTTATGCCTTTTGGACTCACCAATGCTCCTGCAGTTTTTATGGACCTTATGAATAGAGTTTTTAGACCTTATTTAGACAAATTTGTCATTATTTTTATTGATGACATTTTAATATATTCTAAAGATGAGAAAGAACATTTTCACCACTTAAGGGTAGTTTTGGAAACCTTAAGGAAAAATCAGTTGTATGCCAAATTTGAGAAATGTTGTAACAACCCGAAAAGTACCCAATTTGCTTAAGCAATAGCTTATGGATACTTTTCAGTAGAACTTAAGTTTTTAATATAGGAATTTTTGTTCCGAGTCGTATTTTGAAATTCCGCGTTCGTATTTAGAACTTTTGAGAGATTTCATGAAAAGACCGTTTTTGGTCATCTTTGACTTTTCTTGACTTTTAAATCGTCTTTGACTTTTTCTTGACTTTTAAAGTTGTCATTTACTTTTCTTGACTTTTAAAGTCGTCTTAAACTTTTCTGAACTTTTAAGTCATTTTTGACTTTCCCGACTCGTCTCATAAGTATGAAGACCGAAATTTTATTTAAAAAAATAATATTTTTGATTTATTTTTATTTAGATTTATTAAGATTTATCATAATTTAATATAATTATTTTGAATTTATTCGGAATTTAAAGAATAACGTTTACGGTTTTAACCGAACGTCATTTAACTATTCCCGACGCATCGTAAAGCGCGCAACGAAATCGAAACTCGACTTTGGCATGAGTCACGCGGCCATGTCATCGTTTTCCACTCACGATTGGATATTTTAATTGATTCGATTAAAATAATACAAATATCTTAGATATTTGTTACTTTATCGATCCGTCAACGGAGATTACGCAAATCGAGCAAAAACAGACCCGAATCACCTCAAACCTCACGGCTCCTTAAAGTCCTCTAATAGCCTTGATATTTTGATTACTTTTGATTACAATATCATAATATCTAGATCACTATTCGCTTTATCGATCAATTAACGAAAATTACGCAAAACGCTCGAAATCAGACCCGTTGTCTCACCATTCCACACGGCTCAAAAGTCCTCTAATAGGACTTGATATTTCATTACTTTTGAATACAATATCTTAATATCTAGATATTTGGTGTAATTAACTTTATCGTTAATTATATTTAATCGTTTACCGTAAAACAATTATTAAACGCGAGTTAATTACGGAACAACAATTTCAAAACTCGACACCTTTATGTGTCTATAAACTCACGGCTCCCACTCACCCCATATGACTCACAAACAACTTTTCATTTTACAAATAATCAAAATAAGATCAAAACCTCACTTTATTTAATCGTTCTTCGCGTTCTTCATCGTTCATCTTTAGTTCTTCATCGTTCTTGAGCAAAACATCCATAAATCCTTCATTTCTTAATTAAATCCTTCCTAATTTATATTTCTAGGATCTCCTCTTCGCTCTCCATCTTCACGTATGTTTTATTTTCAATTCCGTCAAGATCGTTTTCAACATATAATTATGGAAAATTTAGTTTAAGTTCTAATAATTATTTTTCTTGTTATTTCTTATAGGGGAAGAGTTTGAAGACGAATTTGGGGACTTTTATATTTTGGGTGAAGACTAGTAGAAGGGTTTTCTTATTTTTATTTTCTTATATTTTGTGCTAAGTGGATTTTGCTAGCTAAGGTAACATTTCCGATTTACTCGACGAATTAATGTCACATAGCCTTAGTTTTGTTTTTGTAGTCTTTAGTTTTGGCTCATGTTATAGTATTTATGATTTGAGTTAGTAATATAGTCTTTAGTTTTATTTATTTGGATTTTGGTTCATCTTTATATTTTTGGTTCATGTTTTGTGATTTATGGATTTTTAGCTAGTAATATGTTAAGTAGTAATTATTATGTTGTTTTATGATTTTTATGTTGTATGGAATTTTTGTGATGTTTGATGATTTTGATGATTTTATGTTGTATGAATTTTTATGATGATTTAGTGTTCTTGATGATTTTTTTAAGTTGTAGTAAATTTTTATGTTGATTTAATGTTCTTGAAGAATTTTTATGATTCTTACTAAGTTATGATTTTTTTAAGTTGTAGTAAATTTTTATGTTGATTTAATGTTCTTGAAGAATTTTTATGATTCTTACTAAGTTATGATTTTTTAAGTTGTAGGAAATTTTTATGTTGATTTAATGTTCTTGAAGAATTTTAATGATTCTTACTAAGTTATGATTTTTAAGTTGTTTAGGAAATTTTAACAAGTTTAATGTTCTTGACAAATTTTGATGATTTTTAATAAGTTATGATTTTGTAAGGATGTTTGTTAAAATGGTTGTTTGATGATTAAAAACAAGTTTGGAATTGATTTGGTTTGTTGGATGAGGGAACCGAGAAAGGGGCAAGAACCGGGTCCAAACCGGACCGGTCCAGGCCGGTTCAGACCCGGTCTGGGTTGGTCAAGGTGGGTCCGGGTTTTGGTCTTTGGGTTGTGTCGATGTTTGATTGTTTAATTGTTGTTTTGACGGGTTTTAATTATGTTAAAGCATGCGGGAAAATATTAGAAATCGGTTTTAGAAAATTAAAGCAAAACAGCCCATTTATGTCAAAACAGGCCGTGGGCCCATCCAAGCCTATGTGGGGTCCGGCCCAACTCAGCCCGTGGGTCCCACTTTGGGACTTGTGACGGTTTTTGAGTTATCGTCATTTTTATCGTGTTTTGTAATATTTAGCAAGTGGGAAATATTAATAAGTAAAATATTTAATTAAAAAGGTTTTAATAAAATTATTATTTCTCACATGTTAGAAATTATAATACGAGATTAGTTTACGTTGAAATCATTTAAGTCAAGCGGGTTTTGGGTATAATATGATAATTCACATGTTAGAAGTAGTAATAAAATAACATGTAATGCATATGTTGATTTTATGTCTATGTGATAAAGACTCTGTTTCTAGCCGGTTTGATCCAACGGGTTTGGTCAAACTAAGATCTAGTCAGCCCCGATTTGACTGATGACCCGTCGCGGGACTCGGGTCGGGGATTTGTCTTCAAGTATGGTTGTATTTAATTAATGAATTAGCCTTAGTATATATGAGGCGATATGATATTTGATTATTATTGATATGCAATTAGTCACATGATAGGATGTTTTCCCGTGACTGATTTATTATATGGTTGGTGTCGTGTTGACTAAGTACCCATAGAGAATTATGAATATATGGCGTCTTGACCATTCTAATTCTAAATGAGTAGCTTGGACCATGACATTGATAGGCAAGTACTGTCTTTAACGAGGGTATGTTCACCTGATGATAGCTTTTGTGTCTCGGCTTGGTGGGTTTATATCCAAGTCGGGGCATGGCTGCCTAGTTCCACTTTGGAAATGGAGCCAGCTTAAGTACTAGCCATCTCGGCTTAGGGGGTCGCCTAGTAGAGTTTCTCATAGACGGTTATGTCATGGGACGGGGAACGGAATAGCTGTTGTCGCTAGGTCTGATCAGTCTAGGACTAGGATGTTTTCCTACCTTGTGGTATAGCCTCGAGTTACAGATGACTATTGACGGTTCTAAGAACTTATGCCTGTTTGTAGAAGTATTGGTCTTTCCTGTATGTATGATTCTATGAGTTCTAGAAGGTGAGATGCAAGCCGGCTAGGATTGATAGAGTTTGGATTAACGGTTGTTAACTGATTCACATGATTACGTGTTGATTAGGGTTTGAGTGTATCAGGGCCATGTTACTTGGTAACCGCTGAGCCAGCATACCAGCTTCCCGACCTCGAGTTATATTTTATTAACGGTTTCACATGATAGCTTTCACATGATAGGTTATGTGTTAGTTAATTGTTTCATAACATGAAAAGATATCATTATGTTAAGGTTTTGTATTTTCTATATACATTGCTTTTATGTTATTAATGTTTAATTAAACTGGACATTTCGTGGCTGGGAGAACTCGGAGTTACTCCCCACTGACTGTGGCTTCCGTGTTTATATTTAATGCGGTCGAACAGGTGGTGAATGAATATTTGGGGTACATTGACGAGCTAGCGAGCGAAGTATTTACCTTGGACCTATATTCGGTTCTTAGTTTGTATATTATTATATACTCTTTTCATTCCGTATTTATACGGGAGATATGTCTCCCGTCTTGTATATTTCTTTTTAGAATATTATTCCGTTTTGTAATGACCCTTTTTATTTATGACACCCTTGGTTATGTATTTAAATTATTTTTTTTTCTTTCCGCAAATTTGAGGGTTGTCACAGTTGGTATCAGAGCTATTTTGCTCCCGACGCACGTTTGTGTACCCTTGCATAAATAACTTGACCTTAATAAATAATAAACTTGTGAGATAGAATGGTAGGATGGGTAGATTAGGATTCTGTTGTAGTCTCTTTGTTCTTGCTAAATGATAAGTACTAATCTGTGTTTTATTTTGCAAGATGCCTCCGAGGATTGACAACACGATCTTAGCAGCTCTTACCGTTATTATCCAAAACCAGCAAAACCAGCAAAACCAACAGGCAAATCCGATTCCTAATCCTATTCCCGACCGTGAGAGACACGGGAGTTATACGTGGGTTGCTTCACAGCTATCGAGGAGCCAAGCCAAAACCTACGATGGCGAAGTTGATCCCGGTAAGCTTTCTGAGTGGTTACGAGATATGGAGAAGAGTTTTTCTCTTTATGATGTCCTTGAAGAGGACAAGGTCCGTCTTGCTTCCCACTTTTTAGTGAAGGAGGCAGATCAGTGGTGGACTCTTTCGGGTCCTACTGCTAAGTTGGAGCCAAATTTTGGGTGGACTCGTTTCCGGGAACTTTTGGAGACGAGGTTTTACCCGGATGAGTTGAGACAACAAAAGCTAAAGGAGTTCATGGACTTTAAGCAGGGAGTTCTTTCTATTCAAGAGTTCACAACCAGGTTTAACGAGTTGGCTCATTATGCCACTCGACTTATTTCGAGGGAGGAGGACAAAGCTTTCTTTTACTTAGGAAAGCTATCTCCTCAGGTGAATGGGAAGATAAGTAGGGGTTCTACTTCTTTCGTCTCTATTTATAATGATGCTTTATGGGCGGAGAGTTCTATTCGGGAGATTGCCGAAGAGGCTCGTACTTCTTATATTGCTCCTAATTCTTATGGCAAGAGACCCTTCTATCCTACTTCCCGACCTTCCTTTTCTCCTTCTTTTCCAAACAAGAGGAGAAACTTTCAGAGTGGACAAGCAGCTAGAGGTAATCGTCCATTTGTACCGAGCAACAACAACGATCTTAAGGATCGTACCTGCTTTCGGTGCAAGATGCCTATGCATCCGGGTGTTGGTTGCTTCAACAAGCCACTGGTATGCTTTAATTGTCAAAAACCGGGGAACCGGTTTAATGAATGTCCTGATAGGAAGAAGACGGTTTCTAAACCGGTTATTTCTGGGCGACCTAAGGGTCGGATTTTTATTATGAGCCGTGCTGAGGCTGATGCTCAGCCAGACATCGTGACGGGTATGTTCTCAATTTATGAGTTTCCGTGTTTAATTTTGTTTGATACGGGAGCTTCTTTATCTTTTATTTCAATGAGATTATCCGATAAATTGCCTATCAAAGCTTCAGTTGGGGAAAGTACTCCTATTTCTTTGCCATCTGGAGATGTATTTTCCTGCTCTTATCTTCATTCCGATTCCCAATATCCATAAATGGATCTATATTTCCGCGCTAATCTTCTACGGTTTCCTCTTGAAGAGTTCGGATATTATTTGGCATGGGATTGGTTATCACCTTATCATGTCGATTACGAGTGCCGTGACCAGAAGATTATTCTTAAAAGTCCTTTGGGTGCTCGTATTTCTTATCAAGGAGTTAGAAAGCAAACTAGTGGGAAGTTAATCTCAGCTATGAAAATGTTGAATGTTTTGAAGAAGGGTCATCAAGCATTTCTATGTGTAGTGACTACTTCTGATTCTTCTCTTCCTTCTTTGAAGGATGTTCCAATTGTTTGTGAATATCCAGATGTTTTTCCCGATGAATTACCGGGAATTCCTCCTGAAAGAGATGTGGAATTCTCTATTGATCTAGTTCCTGGAACTGGACCAATTGCCAAAGCTCCTTATCGTATGGCGCCTTCCGAGTTGAAAGAGTTGAGAATCCAACTTGATGACTTAATTGAGAAAGGCTTCATAAGGCCTAGTGCTTCTCCTTGGGGTGCGCCCGTACTTTTCGTCAAAAAGAAAGACGGTTCTATGCGTATGTGCATTGATTATCGTGAGTTGAACCATGTCACCATCAAAAACAAATATCCTCTTCCTCGTATTAATGATCTCTTTGACCAGTTACGGGGTGCTTCTACTTTCTCAAAAATTGATCTTAGATCGGGTTATCATCAAATTCCCGTTCGGGAAGCAGATATGCCCAAGACTGCTTTTAGCTCGAGGTATGGTCATTTCGAATTCAATGTGATGCCAGTCGGTTTGACTAACGCTCCAGCTATATTCATGGATCAGATGAATCGTACCTTCAGGGAGTATCTTGATAAATGTGTGGTGGTATTTATTGATGACATTTTGATCTTTTCGAAATCTAATGAAGAACATGCCGATCACCTTCGAACTATTTTGGGTGTTCTTCGACGCCAAAAGTGGTATGCTAAGTTCTCCAAATGTGAATTCTGGTTGCCCCCGAGAGGATCTTTCCTGGTCATGTTATTCGAAAGACGGTGTTATGGTCGATCCAGCAAAAATGAGGCCAGTTGTGCGATTGGAAAAGTCCGAAAAATGTGTTCGAGCTTCGGGTGTCCTTGGTTTTAGCGGGTTATTATCGTCGTTTGTGAAAGATTTCTCCAAATTAGCAAGACCGAAGACTCAATTGCTAAAGAAGGAAGCAAAGTATATTTGGACCGATGAATGTGAAATTGCCTTCTTGGAATTAAAGAAGAGATTGACTACCGCACCGGTTTTAACTTTACCAGATGATGAAGCTGATTATGATGTATATTGTGATGCTTCAAAGCATGGTTTGGGATGTGGCTTGATGCAGAATAGAAAAGTCATTGCTTATGCTTCTCGACAACTCAGGGTTCATGAAGTGAATTACCCGACTCATGATCTTGAGTTAGCAGCTGTGGTACATGCTTTGAAAACTTGGAGACATTATCTTATTGGAGTTCATTGCCGAATATACACCGATCACAAAAGCTTGAGGTGCATTTTTACTCAGAAAGAGTTGAACATGAGGCAGAGGAGATGGTTAGAGTTAGTGAATGATTATGATGCTGAGTTGATTTATCACGAGGGAAAAGCAAATGTCGTGGCAGATGCTTTGAGTAGAAAGACTAGTCATTCATTAAATGCTCTTGGTACTTTACCCGATGAACTAGTAACCGAATTTCAGAAGCTTCAGATACAGTTCGTTGGGAAAGGATTTGATTATCTTGGTGCTTTGACGCGGAACCTGATTTTTATCGAGAGATTCGTACTTGTTTACCGGAGGATGCTACTGTTATCGCCATACGAGCAAAAATATTACTTGGGCAAGCTAAGGATTGTGTGGTGGATAATGATGGCTACCTTCGTTACCATGGTAGAATGTTTGTTCCGAGAAGTGCCGAGTTGAGAAAGAGAATACTTGATGAAGCTCACCTTTCTCCTTATTCTATTCATCCTGGCGGTGATAAAATGTATAAAGATTTGAGACCACAGTTTTGGTGGCCTAGGATGAAGATTGAAGTAAAGGAGTATGTTAGTAGATGTCTTACTTGTCAGAAGGTGAAGATCGAACATCAAAGACCCGGAGGTTTGCTGCAACCTTTGGAAATTCCTCTGTGTAAATGGGAGTCTATTTCTATGGACTTTGTGATGGCCTTACCTAGGAC
This sequence comes from Heliosperma pusillum, assembly GCA_022085475.1. Classification (NCBI taxonomy): domain Eukaryota; kingdom Viridiplantae; phylum Streptophyta; class Magnoliopsida; order Caryophyllales; family Caryophyllaceae; genus Heliosperma; species Heliosperma pusillum. The sequence continues at coordinate 18,986 of JAIUZE010007538.1, read as the reverse complement.
TTCTAGTGGAAAGGATGCCATCTGGGTTATTGTTGACCGTTGAACCAAGTGTGCCAGATTCGTGCCTATCAGAGAAGCTTCGAGGATAGAGGTCTTAGCGGGTGCCTATGTGAAAGAGATAGTACGCTACCATGGAGTACCTAAAAGTATAGTTTCAGATCGTGATCCGAGATTCAGTTCCCGATTCTGGACAGCTTTGCAAGAAGCCATGGGTAGTAAATTGTTGATGAGCACAGCTTTTCATGCCGCTACTGATGGTTAGACCGAGAGAACTATTCAAACTTTGGAAGATCTTCTTCGGGCTTGTGCTTTAGACTTTCACGCTTCTTGGGATAAGTGTTTGCCTTTGGTGGAATTTTCTTATAACAACAGTTATCATGCTTCTATCAAGATGTCACCATACGAGGCTTTATACGGTAGGAAGTGTCGTAGTCCTGTTTGTTGGGATCAAGTCCAAGATGATCATATGTTGAGTCCCGACATAGTGACAGAAACGATTGATCAAGTTCAAGTCATTCGAGAGCGAATGAAAGCCGCTCAAGATAGACAAAAATCCTATGCTGATGTCCGCCGTCGACCACTTGAATTTGATGTTGATGACCGTGTATTCCTTAAAGTGTCACCAATGAAAGGAGTGAAACGGTTTGGAGTGAAAGGGAAGTTGAGTCCTAAATATATTGGACCGTTTCGCGTGCTTAAAAGAGTTGGTCCTGTTGCTTATCGATTGGAATTACCTCCGAACTTGAGTAAAGTTCATGATGTGTTCCATGTTTCGCAATTGAAGAAGTATATCAGTGATCCGAGTCATATTATTCAAGAAGAAGTGTTGGACTTGGAACCTAATTTGGCTTTGGAAGAAAGGCCGATTCGTATACTTGAAAGGGCTAACAAACAACTCCGAAACAAGGTGGTACCTTTAGTTAGTATTCTTTGGCGTTGTGGAAACGTCGAATCAGAAACTTGGGAAACCGAAGCTAAAATGTTAGCTAAATATCCCGAGCTCTTTGCTTGAGGTAAATCTCTTTCTTTCTTTCCTATTTCTATTCGACTTATTCTTCCGCATATTCCGTTCCTTCTATCGATTATCATTTCTCTTAGATAGATTACTAGAAGCTTTAGTTAGAAATTTTAGGCATAGATAGTAAAGTTATTACTATAGAATTTATGAACTAAAAGCTTTTGAAAATATTTTAATGATTTCAAGTAGTTTTACCGTCAAGGAGTGTTGAGACTTGTTATTGGAGACGTTCGATAACTAGTTTTCTCATTTATTGATGCGAAAATGTATCTTTTAAAGTCTTTGACTTGGGACGTCGATGTTCTTAACAGCTGACGAGAACATTCCGCCCCATTGATAAGACTCAGTATTTTTATTACAAATATAGTTTTAAAGGGTTTGAAATAGACCTACATATATGTTACTTTCCTTCTTCTAAGTTTCGAGGACGAAACTTTTTAAAAGGAGGGGTGATTGTAACAACCGAAAAGTACCCAATTTTTCTAGTAAAAATATTTACTAACACTTTTCAGTAGAACTTAAGTTTTTAAAATAGGAATTTTTGTTCCGAGTCTTATTTTGAAATTCCGCGTTCGTATTTGGAATTTCTGAGAGATTTCATGGAAAATCCCGTTTTTGTTTTTAGTCATCTTTGACTTTTCTTGACTTTTAAGTCGTCTTGACTTTTCTTGACTTTTTAAAGTCGTCATTGACTTTTCTTGACTTTTAAGTCGTCATAACCTTTTCTTGACTTTTAAGTCATCTTTGACTTTTCTTGACTTTCAGTCAACTTTGACTTTCGTTGACTTTTTCCCGACTCGCCTTATAAGTTTGAAGACCGAAATTTTATTTAACAAAATAATATTTTTGATTTATTTTTATTTAGATTTATTAGAATTTATGATAATTTAATAAAATTATTTTGAATTTATTCGGAATTTATAATAAGGTTTTACGGTTTAAACCCGGGAATCATTTAACTATTCCCGACTCATCGTAAATCCCGAAACAACCCGAAACTCGACTTTGGCATGAGTCACACGCCCATGTCATCGTTTTCCATTCACTTGTGATATTTTAATTGTTTCGATTAAACTAATACAAATATCTTAGATATTTGTTACTTTATCGATCCGTTAACTTAAACGCCGCAAATCGCTTCAAAAACAGACCCGATTCTTCCAACATCACACGGCTCCTTCTCCTCTCTTAGGCCTTGATATTTTCATTTCTTTTCATTAATATAACATAATATCTAGATATTTAATTTAATTAACTTAATATCTAATTAATCATCTTATTATAATAATAAAACCCGAGTCAATTCCGTAACAACAATTTCAAAACCCGACTCCATACTCCCTCTATATTTACACGGCTTCCTCATCAACATTACTCACAGGACTCTTTCAATTATCGTAGCCTATCTTAATATTAACCCAGTCGGTGTTAATCCTAATTCGCAAGCCTAGTTAGTTAATCCTGGCGAGTAATTAAACAACTAGATTTAAAACGATCCTAGAGCCCCTTTCAACCCTAGATGAAGATTTTGCTACTCATACTAATAATACTAACAACAATTAAATTCATGTGAGACATAATGAAAAGCATAAGAAAGAATAACAAAGTAATTAAAATAACTAAAGATTAAAACTTGAATAACAATGTAGAATAATTACCGATTACAAGATTGAAAGATTGCAAGATCTTCCGAAAATTGGAGCAATCCGATAACTAATAATAATAATACTAGGTTTTTTAAGGAGTTTATGAATAATTAAAAGCGTAAGAAATAATAAGGTACAAGTTTTCTATTTATATTACAAAATAATCCAATTTTTAATGAATTTTAGGAAAATACAAATTCCTCTAAATACTCGATCGAGTATTGGGACACTCGATCGAGTATTCTGCTGCGACTCGATCGAGTACATGAAAACTCGATCGAGTTTTCATGTTGCTCCTTTGCTTCTTCTTAGCACGACTCGATCGAATTTTCTGCATACTCGATCGAGTGTCTTGTTTTGCTCCTCTTCTGGCTTCGTTCATTCTTCTTTCAACTCGATCTATGTGCCTATCGACTGCGCGGTGTCCATTATCATCTAATTGTTCTGCAAATGCATCTAATCTGCATTAAAACACCAAAAAGCGGCAGTATCGACATTCTAACAAATATGACATTTAATTGTTCATTTATGCACTAAAAACCGTCACTAAAGTGACTTAGGGGAGACAAAAACATGTATATAAATATGAATCGTCAATTGTGACGACATTCTTATTAGCTGCCTCTACCACTCCATTTGTCTGAGGTTTGTAAGGCGAGGAATGATGATGTTTGATCTTATATTTGGCTAGCAATTGCTCAGTCTCAGCCTGAAAGTGTGATCCATTATCGATGATGATTTCATGTGGCAACCATATCGTCATATGATATTGGTTTGTATGAACTCTGCCACATTTTTAGCGGTAAGAGTGTACGATGTTGTTTCAACCTATTTTGTGAAATAGTCGATAGCTACCAAAATGAAATAGTGACCACCTATTCCGGCTAGAGTAATCTTTCCAATAATGTCGATTCCCCAAGCAGAGAAGGCCCAAGGAGAGGTCATGGTGTAAAGCAACAAGGGAGGAACGTGCTGAACATTTCCGAAGATTTGGCAATTGTGGCAGTGTCTGACGTATTTAATACAATCTGACTCCATAGTCGTCAAGTAATATCCTAGACGTGTGATTTTTTTGCCATCATGGGTCCACTCATGTGAGGACCCCATTTTCCATCGTGAACTTCTTTCAGTACCTTTTGTGCCAGTGAATGATCAAGGCAACGCAAGATGACACCAAGAGGTATTATTTTATACAGCTTTCCTTACATAAGGTCATCTTAGGGACTTGCTTTGTTCAAGTCTCTAAAATCACCATACAACCGGATTCCCCCAATCTCTTTGGGTATGGGGACTATATTAGCCACCCAGTCAGAAAACTCGGAAATTTTGAGTAACCCGGCTGTGAATTGTTTATTGACTTCTTCTTTGATCTTAAGGGCCCATTCGGTCCTCATTCGACGAAGCGTCTGGTTTACAGGTTTGAAACCTGGCTAGATTGGAATTCTATGTTCTCCGATATCCATGTCGATCCCTGGCATGTCTTTGTAAGACCAAGCGAAAACATCTTTGAACTTGAGTAGAAGGTCAACGAAACTGGCCTTTTAGGTCGGGTTTAAAGTAATCCCTATCTTAACTTCTCAGGGTTCTAGTTCGGGCCCGACGTTGATGGGTTCAGTGTTTTCTATAATAGGTGCCCCTTCCCCCCTCCTTTAATATTTCTTTGATTATATAGGGGGGCGATTCGATTGAGTCTGGGTCAGGATCATTCTCATTATCATCATAAACAGAATTGCATTCAGAAAAACACAAGGAGTAAGCAGAATTCAATTTATTCATATTAAATTTTGAAAACAGCTGAAACAAAGAGGCCACCTGTTCAGTAGTCAGTGGCGGTAAGGGAACAGCTGTTGGGACATTCCCCAAGCTACTGTTATATATATACTAAGCTAGGAGAAATAAATGGATGGGGGTGACAGCAGGATGAGACTCTCTAGGACTTCGCTAGACTCTGACTCTGACTCTGACTCAAATTCGTTGTTTTTGAGTTCTCCTTTGAACATCTCTTCTTCACCTATGGATTTCATCTTCGACTGGGGAGATGAGGTGTGAATAATCCAACGTAAATTCTTCATCTTTAATCATTAGAACTCCAAGAGGATTCTTAGTGTTGTTAGGCTTCCTTCCAGGAGGGATGGGTAGACGACCATCCTCAATCATATATTGAATGGCATGTTTCAACTTGTATCACTTCTCGGTGTCATGTCCTTTGCCCTTATGATATTCGCAGTAAGCGTCTCCATCCCAGAACCGACTCTTCTTTTCTGGGTTAGGTGTAGGTCCTCTGGGTTAGAGTTTGCCTTATTGTGTTAGCCTTTTCAAGGCATTGGAGTAGGTATCACCGATGTTGGTGAATTCTCTTTGGAGGTCATTCTCCCTAGGTGTTTCAACAAGGTTGACTTCATCAGTCTTGTTAGCTGAGCCATGAGAATGACTCGTTATGCCTTGATACCCACGACCTACCGTTTTGGACAAGAGTCGTTTTCGGATGTCGTCTTCACTTCTTATTTCCAGCATAGTCAAGTCTTTGGAAGACTTTATTTTTGCTACCTCAGATGGTTTGCATAAATGGGTCTCAAGTTGTCCACGAATATCTCTACAAGGGTAGCTTCATCTGGATGTTCAACAAGCTGTGTGCTAGTTTTCCTTCGCTTACTTAGGGAGTCGGTGAGGCCTTCTTTCTCATTTTGGGTAAGAACCTCTAGAGTACGCTTATTGACTTGAATGTGATTCAAAGGGTTCTCATGTCACTTGAACTTTGGGATATCAATCATATTGAAGTTGGTTGGCAATTGTGTGTTCACAGCTTCATACTTGCGATTGTTCTCCCTATAAATGTCGTCCCCCTTAAGGTACATTAGTTGCTCCTCCAAGCATTGGAGTCGTTTTTCAGCTTCTGTAGGAACCGGTTTAGGATTGGCTTCAGGTTGTTCCCCAAAAGGTGGAAAGTTATCATGCACACTATCAAGAATGTCTAGAGGAGGAAACATAGTTTCCACGGCAACAATTCGACCCTCAATGGCATTGAGGCGCGCATAGGCTTGGTCTTGACTTGCTTGAAGACGGAGGAGCGCAGCTAGGATTTGATCATTACCATTTGGTCCGTAAACACTGGCGTGACTAGCTCCTGACATCTTGGAAACTGAGCAAGAGACCGGCGACAAATCAAAACACGATCGACCAATCTAGCACACATACTCAAAAAGACTCGATTTGTGAAGTGGGAGTGTGCCACTGTGTTGAGTGAGTTTTGAAAATGACAAGATTTGAAATGTTTATCTTAGGCAACCGTAGTGTCATTGTAGGAGTGTTGACTTGAGGTGAAGAGAACATGGTTTTGACGGAACATTTGGACAGAGTTTCGACTAATTTTGTGCTATTCTAGGCCACCTTTGAAAAAAGCTTTACAGTTTGAAAAGGGTTTTATTTCAATTTTTTTATCATGGTTATGTTTACAAAATAGTGATCGCGTATGGCTTATACACATTTATACAGGCATTATAACGGTATGCTGAATACATTTAAAAGAGTTTTGGCTTAAAGGGTGGGTTGACATACCAAGCAATCAAACCCACTGTCCGGTGGAGAGGTCTGCGCCAAACATGAATAAGACCATTTCCTAGTCCATTTCCTCGAGTAGTGAAAGCCCTTGGTGCTAACATGAGTATACACCGTGGTATGGTTGACGTCAATCGCTATCCAACCTTAGGCCCAGATAAGAATTTGGACCGTCCAGACAGGATAGTTAGTCTAAAGGGTTGTGTTAAGCCTAGGAAGGCCGAATAAAACGACCTAGGAAGGTCGAGTAATGAAAACCGACAACTGTCTCCTACATACTATTCCATAACCTTGTTCAAGTTTCACCCTCAGTACACGTAAGTGTATTATCCCCATCGGAGTCGCCAAACTGTGATACACGGATTCTGGACCACGTGCCAGGCTGTAGTGTGAGGAACGGTCGAGCTCGCTTAAAAAGGGACAAACGTAGAAATACGCATTTGTGGAGTCGCAACAAACTTTTGTGGGAAGTTGGGACCGTTTGAATACCTCATGCCATGTCAAGATATAAAGCAATGACATGAACACTAAGAACTCGTTACCCTTAGTATTCTATGTCTAAAATGACTCTCGTGGATGCCAATAAACACGGATGTTCATAGAGATCTGGAGTAAGGAGTGAGGGTACGTATTAGGAAGTTATTTAATCGAACACCTAATCCTGCCCGCCTCGATAGCGTCCTCTACTAATGATTAAGGAAACTCTTCTGTACTCGATATGTTGTCGGTTATATGCATGCTATGCAACATTCATGTTTTACCCCTAGCATGTGAGCTTAGACTATGTCGGTGAACATGTAGTTTAGCATTCAATTATGTCAAAATATGAATTAGATTGATTACATGTGAGAAGACAATTAAATCATACAATCGTTGCAATAAATAATGGCTAAAAGAATTACAAAGATTACAACGGATCTCGGGATCTATGTCGAAAATATGTCAGAATAAAGATTTGAAAGAAAAAAGAAAAGAATAAAAGATTAAAAGACGGATTAGCAGTGATATTAGAGTTAATAGTTGATTAAATACGTAATTAAGCTATGTCGAGACGACAAAGGAAGATCAGAGGCAGAATACAACCCAGAACAGGCGCAGCACCTGATGCGCTAATGCGTCCTCTGGAAGAGACGCATCACTTGGTGTGTCTGTTCTAGAGGTGGGTTCTGGCTGTGAAGCCAGAATCGCGATTAGTTTATGTTCATTGGTGATTTTACGGTTTACTATCAATCTATAAGTCGAATAAAGGAAATTTAATAGATTAATTTGCACTAAGTTATATCAAAGACGAATTCAAAGACTAGATATGAACAGATCTAACCTCTAAAGATACGATATTGATCAAAAGATGACAAAACCCGCTAATATTGAATTATTAGGGATAAAAAATGAACTATCTAAATATGAAAAAGGTTATTTAAATAAGACTATTAAAAAAGGTTTTTAAAAGGTTTGACATAAATCCGACATGAATCTTACATGAATTAAATGAAAGTCCTAGACCTCTAATTAGACTCCTCTAATTAGTTCATTAAATTACATTAACTTTTAAGTGATATTTTACCATTATATCAATATATAATGGGTTCTACAATGTCTAGTTAATATATTTTACAACTCCTCGTAAATGTAATTAACTAATTACCTCTACCTCAAAATATATGCACAACCTCGACTAATTTAATGATTAACGAATAATCACTAAACTAAATCTTATTTAATCGTATTAAAAATTAAGACGTAAAATTTATTCAGTCAGTTATCGTATAATTGACTAATAAACTTAAGTGAAATGAGTTCCTAACTCAATTTCCAATAAATAACTCTCGTAACCAAACATATATTAAATATATATGTAAATGACTAATTAAACTGTATCGTATACAAATAATTAGTTTTCTGTTTGGGTCTCATCCTATAGGTGTGACCTAAAGGGATCAGTTGATCACCGCCGTCATACGACAATAACGTCAAACTCTAGTCAGCTGAGCGTTACCGATTTACGTTAATCAACTGACGTGGAGTATCAAAATATATTAATTATGCCACGTATATTCCAAATGAGTTTTTTTATATGAATGCACTATTGTGGAGGATACTTACTCCAACAATCTCCCACTTGTCCGATACAAGTTGTGCATGTAGCAACACTATTGTGGAGGACTCCTACTCCAACAATATCTCCCACTTGTCTCGACAAGTTGTGTGCTAGCGATTCTCTTGTCTCTTTTGTGTCACATCCTCCCACTCATTGCAAGGTGTCTTACAGGTCGCACTTGCAATTGAAAATTATAAATAAAGTGGTTTTCTCGATCTGGGAGAGTAACTGTCTGACCGGAAAATCTACCAGAGATCTCTTCCGAGCGTGGCCACGCATTTCCAGTTACTACTCCTCGAGTGGCCCGAAGATGTTAATACCCAACGTGGGTGGACAATTCCCGTTGACCCATCTTACACTGTATGATGCAGATCACCATGACCCAGAAGATGTCCATCAGCCTCCTTTCACGGCACGACCTAGGACAAAAACCAAAGTCAATCGGAAACTACACCGACTCAGGTATATAGTCGCCAGTCTAAAGAATCGACTCATAGGAATAAAATAGAAATCCCCGCCACGACCTGGCTTCAACAATTTTGATAAGGGACTCTACTATGGTCACTGCCTGACAGAGTGTCTCCACTGTCTGTCTATGTAAACGACCAGTCATCTCCATGACTCCATGGTGCTGAACAACCATCGATCGACTTAAAATCTAGTCACTTCGAGACGTCACCTCAAATGAATGACTAGGGACAAAACACTAAGTTCATCCTGTTCACTTGAATTGGGTTCAACCTTTATTTCAACCAATTCGGATAAACAAAGTATTAAAATTTAGTCAACTAAATAAAGGAGTTTTAAATGAAACTCTGACAATGAATGCGATTATCAAATATCTGGAAAAATTGATACGCTACCAATAATTTCATATCTCATAATCTCTAGCAATTCAGGTATACATTTCAATCCACATTGAAATGACATGACTATCATGTTCAGCTTTGCAAAAGCATAGCTAATGGATTAGCAATACTTGCACCTTTCCCATCTTTCTGATTACTATTTCTCTTTGTCTACGTAATCTCATATTATATAAAACTATCAGAGTACGTGTCTAGGTTTGAATCCAGACTTAGGACTCTTGGCCTAAAGGTAGCTCCCACTGTTTTACCAGTATCATGGGATAGGATATTCAACTATAGGAACTACTTCTAGTCCCTCCAATACTGTCGAATCCAAGCTACTTTCATATGCATCATCAAATGATGCAATGTACTCCATTTCCGTTGTGAAATCCGCAATGATAAACTCCCTGGAAAACTTCCAGCGGATACATGACATTTGTCTTTGGAAATGTCACTCCTATTTGGAAACTTTCCAATAGTCCTTTCTCTTTGGTACTCTTCCAACAGATAAATCTTCTATAAATCACAGCCAGTTCGTGATTTCAAATCACTTTGATCAGTTTGGAAACTGAAGTCTGTGTAACCCCTTACACACAACTCACTGTAAACTCCAAACACATGGAACATATCTTTAGTCCTTCGCAAGTACTTAAGGATGTTCTTTATGGCTATCAAGTGACTCTCACTTGGATTTGATTGCAAATGACTCGTCATGCTCAAAGCATGCGAAATGTCGGATTGAGCATACATTAAAGCATATATAATTGATCCCGCAGCGGAAGCAAAAGAAATCAATTATCATGTGTTCAACTTCCTTGAACTAGTCAAAGATCTTATCAATATAAGAATTTTGACTTAATGCTAATATCCTTTTAGATTTATCTTCATAAATCAATTATCATGTGTTCAACTTCCTTGAACTAGTCAAAGATCTTATCAATATAAGAATTTTGACTTAATGCTAATATCCTTTTAGATTTATCTTCATAAATCCAGATATCTAAGAGATGTATTCTACTTCTCCAAAATCTTCCATCATCTAAAATGATCAATATGTCTCCACATATAAGACTGATAAAAACCACATTACTCCCACTAAACTTCATGTATCAACATAATTCCTCGAGATATCAAGAAATATTTTATGACATGATTGACACACTAATTCCAACTCTTTAGTGCTTACTTAAGACATCCTCTTAAGCTTGCAAAATTAGCTTAGGATAATTAGGATCTACGAATCCACAGGTGGATATAAAATATTCTACCTCTTCTAGAATCGTATTCAAGAAGGTGGTTCTTGAGATCCAATTGTCATCATACTATTATGAAATGTTGTAATCGCTAAGTATATTCGAATGGATCGAAGAATTAAGGTTTGTGCAAAACTCTTTGCCTACCAACTTATCTTTAAAAACATTTTAATGTTCATCCATGCAAATTTCGATCTTAAAAATCAATTTACATTAAAGAGGTCGTACTTCTTCAAGTAAAATTTACCAGGTCACTTACCTGACCATCATGCATGGAGTCCATTACGAATCGCATGACTCTAAGCCATAGCAAGAAGTTGGGACTAGAAACAGTCTTTTATAAGTCATAGATTAGAATTCATCTCAGTAAAGTAGATTAAAATTCCACCTGACCTCTTAGGTTCCGAAGAAACAACTACTGAACAAGCAATGAGGAAAAATTTTCCAGACCATTTGCTCAGCTTGTGGCTCTTGAAACATTTTCTCCCACTCTGTCTTATCAAGAAATAATCGTATTTTTTATTGAAAGACAGCATCACGAGTCACAAACGTTTTGTTCTCGTGGTCAATGTAGGATTATTGAGCACTTGTTTCGTACGGATAACTTACAAATTAGGTACGCTACCAATCCATATCGTATATGGAATGAAATCAGACTGTTTTAAATGTGCTTTAATATGGTGGGAAAAGAAAGAGTAGACAAAATAATAAAACCCAAGGTTAGTCAAGTGGCTCAGTTTGACTTGACAAGTACAAAATCATATCGTATAAGGTTCTGTTTCTCTATGCAACAACACCTTATCTAATAATGTGTGTTAGAGAAGTTAACTTGTGAAACCATTTCACAATACTTTTGGTGAAAATCAAAGTCAATACTTAGATATTTCTTTTACGATTTGGTCGTAAGTCCTTGATCTAGTACTCTTTGAACTTTTCAAAGATTTCTCATAGCACCTCATTAAGTAGAATCAAATATAATATCTACTTAAATCGTCGGTAAATAAGGTGAAATAGTCATAACCATCTCTGGTTGTGATTATTATTGGACCACACATATCATTATGTAATAGGGCCAATAACTCACTAGTACGATTTCCTTTTCAATAAAAAGGGCATGAATCATCTTGCCTTGAATACAAGATTCGCACGCACCATAAGATTCAAAATCAGATGGTTTAGGGATAGTTGTCAATACTAGCCTCTTAATGTGCTACACAATCCAGAATTAATATTAGATTAGGGTCACCAGTTTTGAGCCTTTTCTTAATCTATATGACAAGTAATTTCTAGTTTAGGTCAAGAATATAATTACCTTTAATTGGTATGGGATAACCATTGACCAAGTATAGGTATAAAAAGATACAACGCTTGTTCCATTCACAAAAGTGAAACACTTGTGTCGTACACTAAAGTGGATACTATATTCTTTATTTAGAGGTCATGTAGATAATAACTTTTATTAACATATACCTCTAAATTAAAAACTAGATTGATCACATTATAACTTTTATATGTCTTTATAGAAATAAAACTACATTAGTTATATTTCCCTTGTAGGTCGACATTTAATCATGGCTAGTCGTTGCACGAATCATTATTATATGCATTGAATACATCGATGAAAACCATAATGGGTATCTAATACCCAAAACTTTCAGTTTAGCAAAAACAATGTCGATCATATAGATATTATGGGTGAAAATAGTACACCCAATTTCTAACTCTTTAGAAAACTTGGGGCAAATTCTTTTCTAGTTTCTTACACTGTAAAATAGAATCATCAAAAGTTGGGTTCGACACCTTACTTGGGTATTGACTTTACTATTCAAAATAGTCTTGCGTTTTTCCCTTGCCTTGTGCCAACATCGTGCCAACCTACTCTTGAACCTCGTCATATTCTTAACAATAAAGAATAAAACATCTTTCCTAGAGCTGCCACTCACTTTCATGAATCTCTATTTAGACCAATAGATTAGAAATATAATGAAGACTTTTCTTCATTTTATTCATGGTTTTACCTTCAAAAGGATAAACCTTTCATGAAGTAACTACGGTATTTGGTTATTCGCGATTTTAAATAAATCGATTAACCTAGTCGTCCCAACTGATTTTGGCCTCTTTTGAGGTAAGCCTCGATAAGGAGCATTATGACGACATACCAAAAAAATTATAAATATTTTAGTTGGAGCAAAAAGATTGATGCACCGTTGTAATAAGAAAACGTCACTAAAACAAAATCAAAACGTTTTTGACTAAGGGTGACTTATTCATATACTCTTCATAAGAGATATTTGCAATGGTGAATATGAGGAAAAATTCATTTTGTCATTAGCTTCGGTGGTTTAAACGGAGATCGCAATCAAAATATTACCGTATAAAATAATGGAAACTCCTTTCCACGATTGAACGGATTTACAAGTTCGTAGAAGGATAAAATATTTGCCATTGCGCGAATAATATAAATATCAACGGAAAATAAACATTCATTGCTTATATATAATTTACTTGTAAAACAATTTTAAACAAGTCACTCATATAATGACTCCTCACGAAATTATATAAGTGATTCCAAGACCCATCTTTAGACAAAAATAGTCATCGTATGCTACCTTTATCTAAAAAATGGTAAGTCAATACTTGACTAATTCTACCCTCAGAACTCTTGGTTGACGGATTTCAACTAAATCCATCTCCTAGTCCCAAGATAACGCTTATCTCGTTGAGTCCAATCCAATTTTAGCTTGTGATCGTATCACCCTTCTTACCCGAGGTAAAAAGGGACCCACGAGCGTGGAAGCCCTAGTGAACACGGGATTCATAGGTGTTACTAATTAATAAGGCTTATCTCAATTTTTTTAAGTCATGTGAGAGGTCTTGTCAATTTAGTTATTAATTCCTTATAAGCGAACTAAGTCGGTGAATTTTGAATAACGTTGAATTGACAATCGAGAAATAAAAATGCATGTTGGCGATTTTGGCATGAGCGGAAAACATAAAGCAAGCAAATAATAAATCCTAGTATGGCCACCTAGCTAATCTAATTAACTAGTAGATTACAAAATCGGAAACCAACTCCTTGGCCCCTTGCCTCTTCAAGGAACACGCTCCAAAAAGGCACCGTCTTTTGCAACACCGACTTCGGGAATCTTCGTCTTCATAATAATTAATTACAAAAGATACAAAAAAATTCCTATTATACATTTGATCTAAAAATGAAATTAAATTATTACAAACGGCGATACGAGATCGCAAATAAAATTACAACCGAATCAGTATTCCCTTACATTACGGGTAATATCGATTAAAATAATCTAGGTCATACTAGGTACAACTTGCATTAAAAATTAAACAAATGACATTCATTCATTCAACAATAACAACATAAATAAAATGCTGTAAAAAAATCATACCAAAATCGCCCTTAATACTTATCATGCTCATTCTAGATCGGTTTTATGGATTTTAACAATTTTTAACCATTAAAAATCACTAATCAACACTTAAATCGTATTTAAGCTCAAACTAATTATCTAAACTGATTTAGAACTCAAAATTTGTTTTTTTGGTGAAAATGTAAGTAATCATTAATCACACCTCAAAAGAGGCAATCACCTAGTACAAAGCATGTTTAAAGGTCTAAGTAGATAACATTAACATCTATTACACCAACAAACTAAAACAACATACAGCTATATAAGTCCTATGCTGCTGCAATAGTTTATATCACAACACTTAATCCCCTCCTTCAGCATACCAATCAGTCGAAGTCTGTGCTCCTGCTTCACCCTAGATATCACAGCCTGAGGGCTGGTCACATAACCATCAACATGACAAATATTTCTAACCTGCCACACATTGTATAGTACAGCATTCACCAGCGAGCAAAAAAGCAGTCTCCTGAAGCCAGAAATTCTCCTATTCTTCAGCATTTTATCAGCAGTAATAGGCTGTGCCATTCTCAGATGCAGCCAATTAGTCAGAAGATGCAGCCATTGCCTCACATAGTAGCACTCTTGGAAGAGATGTTTATGGGACTCATAACCATCATTACAAATATAACAAACTAACCCTTGAGATATACCAAACCTACTCAGCCTGTCTAAAGTCATTAATCTCTCCTTCTTCATCAGCCAAATAAAAAAAGAATGTTTCTGAATATTGTATTTGTTCCAAGCTTCAGTGAACCGCTGTATAGGCTCTATAGCCTCTGAATTTGCAAGCCAAGCATACCCTCCTGAAATAGAATAGCCATCATCTGTCCCCAACCATTGTGGATTTGAGAAGGCAAACTTGAACCTATTCTTGATCTCATAGATTTTCCTCCATGCCCAAGAAGAGTTAATAGATGGCTCATAATCCAGCCAAGATATGCCTTTTAGATAAATATTATCCACCCATTTGATCCAAAGATGGTCTTTCTTAATAACTAACCACCAAACCAGTTTCCCAATAGCTGCCACATTCCAGATGCATCTATAATCCCGAAACCCCCCTGTTTCTTTCCCCTGCACAGAACATCCCGGGCTACTAAGGCTTTAGAGGAAGACTCGGACCCACTCCACAGGAAACTTCTGCATAAGGCCTTAATTCTGTCCATAACTCCCATAGGTAAAACAAAAATTTGTGACCAGTAGTTATGGATAGTAGAGAGGACAGCCTTCACCGGGATAAGTCTTCCAGCATAGGAAATTTTTCTGCTATTTCATCCCCTAATTTTAGCAATCATTCTATCCACCAGAACATGACAATCAACCTTGCTAAGTCTCTTATGTGAAATGGCTACACCAAGGTATTTAAAGGGTAACTTACCTCTCTTAAAACCAGTAAAATTCAAAATATACTCAACATTCACTGAATCTATGCCATTCAGAATAATCTCAGACTTCTCAGAGCTTATATGCAAGCCAGAAGCTCCAGAAAAGTAATTAAAGGTTTCCTTAATGACAGCAATAGAACTCAGATCACCTTTACAGAAAAGAAGAACATCATCAGCAAACATAAGATGATTCAACTTTATCCTGTTAAACAGAGGATGGAAATTAAATCTGGGCAATGCACTAGCTTCCTCCAACAATCTACTGAGGTACTCCATACAAATAGTAAACAAGATAGGTGAGATAGGATCACCCTGTCTTAGACCTCTCTTCCCAGGAAAAAAACCATTTGGAGAACCATTGATCACCACAGAATAAGTAGGAGAAGTAACACATGCCATAATCAAACCAATCAACTTTGGAGGGAAATTTAAATTAACCAGCATGTCTCCAATAAAGTCCCACTCAATTGAATCATAAGCTTTCCTCAAATCTATTTTCATTAAACATCTAGGGGACACACACTTCCTAGTATACAATCTGACTATATCCTGACTGATAAGGATGTTACCCATAATACTCCTACCTTTAATAAAAGCTGCTTAAGTAGAACTAATGACATTGTTAAAGCCAATAGAGACTCTCTCACAAAGAATTTTCGAAATGATCTTATACAGGACATTGCAATAGGCAATAGGTCTAAACTGTGTAACATTGACAGGATTCTCAATCTTAGGAATAAGGACTAGGTTGGTAGAATTAATCTGCCTTAGAAGCTTACCAGATTGGAAAAAATTCTGAATAGCATTAATGAGCTCTTCCTTCAAAACCTCCCAGCCAGCTTTGAAGAAACAACTAGTATATCCATCAGGCCCTGGACTCTTATCATTAGGAATATAGAAAACAACCTTTTTAATCTCTTCCTCACTAGGTTTACTACACATCCTATCCCACTGAGCTTCATCAACTCTATTTCCTTTCTGCACAATATGTGGATAGAAACAAGAAGTACCCTTAGCACTCCCCAGAAGATCTTTGTAGAAGTCAACAAATGCCTGAATAATATGGTCAGGCTCTTTACATACCACTCCAGACATTGATTCAATGATCAGCACTTTATTCCTAACCTGTCTCTGCCTGATTGCTTGATGGAACAAGGAGGAATTAGTATCCCCTTCCTTAGCCCAAGAGCACTTAGCCTTTTGACTCAAGAAGTCATCACGAGCAGCATCCAGTAAAATATAGCTTTCCCTAGCCTGATGTTCAATATCCATAAGTCCCAAGTTCCTTGGATCACCTTGCAGCTGAATCTGGCAGTCCTGAAGAACTTTGAATGCAATATCTGCATTCCTTTCTATATCAGCATACAAGTCCCTATTAAGTTTTTTGAAATGCACCTTCATACTCTTCATTTTCTTCACTATTCTGAACATAGGGGTGCCATAGACATACTGCTGCCACCCATTCTTTAAGAGACACAAAAAGTCTGCAGACCTAGTCCACATATTAAAGAACTTGAAAGGTCTTCTAATAGAGGATTTCAAATCACCATACTCTATAACACAAGGGCAATGATCAAAGGAGCCTTCAGGGAAGAAATGAGCAAAATATTCAGGCCAACTATTACACCAATTATCATTGATAAGAACTCTATCAATCCGACTAAACACTCTTTTATCACTAATCTGCTTATTATTCCATGTAAAGAAGGCACCAGTAGTTTTCATCTCTTGAAGCTCACATAAGTTAAAAGCATTCTGGAAAGGAGCCATTTCACTATCTCTAACAATCTGCCCAATCCTTTCATTGGAATAAAGTACATTATTAAAATCCCCAAGCACAAACCAAGGTTCACTTTTGGACAGCCTCTGTAAACTATCCCAAAGATCCTTCCTCTCCTCACTCCTATTGAATCCATAAACAAAAGTTATATAGAATGTATGATCAGTCACACAATCAACAATCTTTAAGTGAATAAACTGTGCACCACACTCCATAACATCCACCTTAACCTTACTACTCTTCCAAATAACCCAAATTCTGGCATTAGAATGAAACCCAACATTTTGACAGATAGACCAACTATGACAAAAATTAGACATTACTTTATCCAGAGAACCAGGTTTCACTCTGGTCTCTAGGAGCCCAAATAGTTCAATAGCATGATGATGTAAAAACCACTTAACATCTTTTTGCTTTTTAATACTATTGAGCCCCCTAATGTCCCATGCTCCAAACTTAGTCATTAGGGGATGCAGAGACAGTCCCCCCCCCCCCCTTTATCCACCAGTTCAGCACACCCAGACAATGCAGCATTAAAATTCATCATAAAGTTAACTTCCTTATCTTCAGGCAGCCTTGATTCATGTCTAGTTAGTTTAGATATCACCCTAGCAGGTGTAAAGGACATTGTATGACCACTATGGATAGGGGTAGTCAGCGGGGTACTATTACTCACAGTAGGACCTGCTTGAGTTCCCCCAACCACAGGCAATGCTGGAAATTCTATAAGATCAACATGTGTAACTTGGGTCTCTTTCCTTTGCCATACCTGTTTTTGCACAGCTGATAAAACTGGTTGTTTCTTGACCCCATAGCCACGCCTACACACATTCTCACGATGCCCCACTCCACTAAAGTTCTTGCAAGTAATTGGAAGCCAGTCATATTCAACACAAACACATATCTCCTTACCTTGCTCATCTTGAAATCGAATCTGATCGGGAAATGCCTGATCAATCTCCACCTCCACCATAACTCTTGCATAACCCAGGAAGGTCCTACTAATAGTTATGTCATCAATACTCAGAAAAGTACCAATTAGAGCCGCCAATTTCTCAAGACACTTATTTCCCCAGAACTTCAGATCAAGTCCCACTAATTTAACCCATATAGGGACCCTTTTCACAGAAACCTTAGTGATCTTAACATTAGGATCCCAAGGTCGCAAAATCACTGGCTTACCATCAAACAACATCATTCCTCTTGTTAAGACAAGATTTGTATGCTCCTTACTTGCAAAACGAACAACAAAGAGACCATTAGGTAAGAAAGATACCTTTGTTATATTGTAATCCTTCCAAATGCGTCTAAAAAAACCTTCCAATATCCCTTTTGGTGGATTAGCACCCATAACATATCCAAACACCGCTGTAGACCAGAACTCAATCTCCTCCTGGACATCAGCAACATCAAGCTTAAGAATGGACTTAGTTACGCTTTCCACCACCTCCGTTTCCACCACCTCTGTTTCTACTATTGTAGGGAGTTTACCACTACTATTAGTACCAGTCTCTTTCCTCTTTGAACGATTGACAACCTGTTGCCATCCTCCTTCCTCATCGTCATCATGTGACTTATCCACCTCCTCAACATCTCTCCGAAAAGCATTGAGAACATCCCGCTGCACTCGTGCTATTTCCTGAGTTCGTTGGGCAACATTCGTACTCTGGTTCTTATTTTTATGAACTTTCGGAGACATCCTAAGTAATACTACCTATCAATTATAATATAGAATATTATTTATTGTTATTGTTATTACCAATGACTATTATTTTACTACTGATTTTACTGTAAGTGTGACAACCCTCGCGAATGCGGAAATAATAAACAAACAAGCATGTGAATTATATTGCGAAAATAGGTAGTTTTTAAAAACTTTTATACATGCAAGTTAAATAAAACGAGGAGTGTCAAAATATTACAACTAAGTGCGTAAAATAACAAAGAGACGGAGTCTCTCAAAATGTTA
>JAIUZE010007537.1:0-21943 GCA_022085475.1 Heliosperma pusillum | reverse complement strand
ACCATGGTTTATGACATCCAGTTCTTCATCTAACCATGGTGAGATGATATCGTTTTTTTATAGTCATGATTAATAACATGTTACGTATGTAGATCATGTTTTACTAATATATATTAATTATTTAATGTCTAATTAGCGACGTATTTGCATTGAACAGGACTCGTTTGAGGAATTTGGGAATAATAACACCGATTACAATCCGTTTTTTGAAACGACGTTAGGTTTTGTTACCCGCGATGATGCCTTTAATTGGGCGAGTGGGATTGCAATGGATCATGGTTTTGCTTTGGTTAAAGCAAATAATGGGGCAAAAAACAGAAGAAAAGACGGGTTGTTGGCATCTTACTTTCGATGTTCAAGGTATGGTAGACCTCCTGCAATTGATAATCCTGAGAAGCGTCGTGGGTCGAATAAGTGTGGATGCACTTTCCGTATCCGAGCCGTGCAGAACTACCATCGGCAAGGTGACGATAGCGGTGCAGTTTGGAACATAATCACCGCCGAGGGTAAAGGGTTTCACAATCACGATGAAGTGGTTTACAAGGATGGTGATCGTCATTTTGCGGCTTTGGATGACGAGGAGAAAGCGTATGTGAGACAACAGGTTCAGGCCGGTGTGCTTCCAAAAGACATCAAGAACGCTCTTCACCAAAGAACGCCGGCTAAACCTCAACCGTCAAATAATCAAATATATAACGAGACGAAGAAACTGAGACGGGAATTTAGGGGTGGAAGGAACACGGCTCAACAAATGTTTGCTCTTGCGGTAGAAGCACATTATTTGATGTGGCATTTGAGTGATCCGGAGACACGACAGATCTCTCATATATTCATGGCACATCCCGTAGCCGTGCAGCTTTTCCGAGCCTATCATTATGTTGTGCTCATTGATTCTACTTACAAGACAAACACCTATAAGAATCCACTGGTTGAGATTGTTGGTGTTACCCCGACCGGGAATTCGTTCCTAATTGGGTGTGCACTTGTTTGTACGGAGTCCGAGGATTCCTACACGTGGATTTTGAGGCGGTTGTCGGACATTCTTGCACCTGTCTTTGTTTCCCCTACCGTCTTCGTCACCGACCGGGAGTTGGGTTTGATCGCCGCTCTTAGGGAGGTGTTTCCCGGTTCTAGTCATTTATTGTGTCGGTGGCACGTGAACCGCGCCATCAATGCCAAAACCCTGAACATCTACAAAACCGAGTGGTATAGAGATCTTGTCTACTATAATCCAGAAGCGGGTTGGGTACGGGTTATTGATGCATTAACCGTGGAAGAGTATGAAAAAGCATTGGAGTCTTTTCGTGTAAAGTGGGGTCCCTTAGGGAGATATGTTTTGAGCACTTGGGCGATGCACAAGGAGAAGTTTGTGCGATGTTATACAAACGATGTACTACATTTCAGTAACACGTCTACTTCCCGTGTCGAGTCGGCTCATTCTCTACTTAAGTCATGGTTGAAAAGTGCAAATTTGACACTTGATAGTATGTGGTTGAAGATGAATGACATGCTTGATAGTCAACACTCGGAGATTAGAAAGTCACTTGAGGATTCAAGGAGTCGGCCTCGTATAACTAGTCGTTTGTTCTCATTGTTGCTAGGGGTCGTGTCGACGAAGGCAATAGGAATAATGGAGGAGGAGCTTCAGAGAGGGCTTGGTCTTGGTGTTGGGTTAGAGGAGGGATGTGGACATGTGCTTGAGACAACTCATGGCCTACCTTGTGCATGCAAATTGGTTTATTTGAGTAGGAGAGATAGGAGGGTCCATGTTGATGATGTTCATGTTTTTTGGAAGACCTTGGTATTTGATAGTGTTGATCAAATGCCGAGAACCGATGATGATGAGTTTGATGGGTTAGTAGTGGAAGCTAGAAACAGTGACCCGGTTCGTCGTAGGTTGGTAGCCGAGAAGATGCGTGACGCCTTACATCCGGAGGACGAGGACGTTTTGCCACCTCCTATTAATGAGAACCCGAAAGGTCGTCCAAAAAAATCCACGACTAGGAACAAGTCGTCTTTCGAGCATAGTCAAAGGAAATATGGGACACCTAGCACCGATGGATCTACTGCTCGTACTCACTTATTTGGGGACTTTCCTCCAGGACCACCAAACGCTCCGTTAGAAAGAAACTACACCGTTGGCCTTTTCTCAACTTGGTCTAAACGATACGGGGTACCGGAGGTGCTTTGGGGCCAGTTCGATGGTTAGGTAGATGTCGGTGACGATGGTCACTGTGGTTACCGGGTTATATCACATGCCCAACGGGGGCAAGAGGGCGACTACCTTCAGATGAGGATGTGGTGTGCCCGAGAGATTAGAAGCGACGACGTCTATAAGAACCTGTTCGGTACTCATCCATCCTCTAGGACTGGTTTGACAGGCTTTGAGATTACATTGAGGCGTGCCGAGTTCTATCTTGAGATCCCATGCGGTACGGAGCATTGGATGTGTTCCGACCACTTACTTGTGTTTGCAACCACCTTCAACTGGACTATATGTGTTATCGGTCATTTCCGTCGCGACAATGGTGAGAAAATTTGGGGTGGTAGTTGTGAGACAATTTTACCACTTAGGGCTTTGGTTCCAGGTCAAAAACCCTTTGGTGTTATGTGGATTGTAAACTACCACAATCATTGGATGCGGTTGCATTCAAGAGGGCCGCAAGATGATGTTGCCATGCCACCACTAGCTCCCGCTTGGCGGACTTATAGACACGAAAGTGTCAGTCATCTCGAAACTTTGTACCAGAGAAATATCGAGAACTGGAACGCTTGCATCGGATCCGCCACGGGAAGAAGTCGGAGACGTAGAAATGAAAGCACCGATGAAGAAGTTGCACGGAAATTGAGTTTCGGTTAAGCACTTTATTAATGGAGTCAAAATGTAATAGTACTTTTGATGAATATTTATGTAATGTTTGTTTTTTTAAATTTACGTTAATTTTTGGTTAAATATGAGGGTAATTTGTCTTATAGGGAGTACCCATCATTTGTGGTAGTGATACGAGATTAGGTTCATAACGGTTCATGAAATCCCAAATGATATTATTATTAAACACGATTAGTAAACGGCGAAATATGGAAGGAAACTCATTAACAATTTCATCAATTCTATTTTGTATGAAATTAACCTCTTCAACATCGTTCATAGGCATGATGGTAGATGAGGTTTTAGGGAGATAGTAGATGAGATAGTAAGTTTTGTGAAAAATGATGGTGGAGTGAGCTCCTTATATAGAGGTCAGGCTGGGAATTTGTTCCGAAAATGATGTGACAACTAACTGACGACTTTAATAAAGTTCTGAGCATGATGTGACAACTCAACTGACGACTTTAATAAAGTTCTGAGCATGATGTGACAACTCAACTGACGACTTTAATAAAGTTCTGAGCATGATGTGACAACTCAACTGACGACTTTAATAAAGTTCTGAGCATGATGTGACAACTCAACTGACGACTTTAATAAAGTTCTGAGCATGATGTGACAACTCAACTGACGACTTTAATAAAGTTCTGAGCATGATGTGACAACTAAACTGACGACTTTAATAAAGTTCTGAGCATGATGTGACAACTCAACTGATGACTTTAATAAAGTTCTGATCATGATGTGACAACTCAACTGACAACTTTATTCATTTATTAAAAACTGATAAATATTACAACGATTTTTTGCAGAACCAACAATTAATCATCGTTAAATACATTTCATTAACACTTAATCAGTTGAATATCCTTCGGAAGAAGAACCATTAGGCCTATAAAACTCCTCCTCTATGTAAGTTACATACATTTCAAAGGTTTTAAGACTCTGAAATGGCCCCACGAACATCCGGCCGTCCCCTTCACATAGAGAGTGTAAGGTCTTATATGGGATAACTGTCAAACACCTCTTAAACAGTTCAACTATCTCCAACTTCACTTTCTCCCACTCACATCGCTTCAAGATGACAGTTTCTGAAAATACAAAAACAAAACTTCATAATAATTTTTGCAATTTTTTTGAAAGGAAAAATTAGAAAATGGATTAAAAGTAACCATACCTTCTGTTACGTTCCTAGGGTGAATGGAAGGGTTGTTCAGACCGTAAATAGGTCCATGCATTAGTTGAAGCGAAGATAGGGGAGGATTGTGACGACTAATGAACTTATTAAGTACATGATTATTCAAAACAATCATAAGGCGGTCGAATAGTAAGGGAAACTCGTTAACTATCTCGTTAATTTTATTTTGATAATAATTCACTAATTGAATGTTAGTCATCACCATGATTAAAGTGTAGTATAAGAGGAGTAATATATTTTAAGAGTAGAGAGAAGATAGTGAGTTGTGTGGAAATAAATTGTTGGGTAAAGGGTTTAAATAGACAAAATTTTAGGGTTTTCATGTTGTGGCCAATACAACAATAATATAAATAAAAGTAAATAAATCAACAAACCAATAAAAACAAATAACTAATTAAATAAAAGATAAGTCAATACTACATAAAAACCGAAGAAAACAAATACAATGCATAAATATCCGGTACTAGTTACCCTGATCATGGGTATCGTAGTACATGCTCATCTGACTAAACAAAATATCCAACTGCTGCTGCTGCATCTCCGGAGTAGGTAAACGATAGACTTCTGAGAACTGCCTACTAAGTGCAACGGCTACCTCTGGCTCAGCGTGGAAAGGTGGACGCATAAAATGAAGACGGTCCGATGGTGGAAAATAGAATCGGTGAGAAATATCATCGTACCATCTCTCATAGTCTCGAGATACCTCGAAAGGCATCGTAGCTCGTCGAGACCGACTCTTGAAGTTCACCAAGGAAGTCTCGTGGCCCCACATCGTATCGGGCTCCCGACCAAACTCCACATTATAACCGTTCTTTGCTGGACGGTACTCGGTACATGGGATAGGCATAGGCATCGGGATAGTCTGAATGTACCCAAACTGGCGCATACAACGATCAGGCTGGTACGGCTCAACAATGGACTGATATCGAATATAGCCGGAATAGCGAGAATATCTCGCAGAACTCGGCATACGCGTCCAATAAGGCGTCCATCTAACCTGCTCCCTGGTAAACCCGTCCAACCTAACACGCCACATCTGAAAATGGTCAATGTCGCCCTTAAACCGAGGAACGTGCCTCCAAGCATCCACCCGTGGCCTGCCCTCCAAATAATCTCCCCCGTGTGGCCGACACTGGGGGAAGTACTCGTAAATCCATGCCTGCAATAAGGGCAGACACCCACTAACACCGCGAGCCTCCCGTCGCGATGCCATGCCTAGCTGCCGGTACAGATATGCCAAACAAGCGGCACCCCAAGCATACTCTCCAACCTGCTCCAGATCATCAAGTAAGGGTAACAACTGAGCTGACACCCTATCACCAGACTTGTCCACAAACAAAGTCTGTCCCAACAACAATATCAAATAAGCACGTAGGGAGTCCTGCTCAGTCCCTTCCTTGATATGAGCCCTCAAAGCTGACACCAACAAGCCACCACCCTTATATAACGGTGGTGCCACCTCTCCGGGAGGTTTGCCAAAAAAACCTGCCACGGCCCTCTTCAACCCCGCCTCCTCCCTCGAAGAACCGGCAACGGAGGTACCTCGAACAAACACCCTCGTACCAGTAGGCCGGATCCCAAGAATCTCCTCCACATCGTGAAGAGTAATAGTGATCTCCCCGAAAGGCATATGAAAAGTGTTGGTATCCGGCTGCCACCTCTCTATGAAAGCACTAAGAAGGTTCTCATCCAAAGCTGTCGTGCAGCACATCGTCAACCCAGTCAACCCAGTCAGCTGAAACCTCCTAACAACATCAACCGGCACCTCCATGCTCCCTAACCCATCCACATAACTCAGCCTCTCGTAACACTTAATAAAGGACCTAGCCTCCTCGGTCTCAATCCAACTACTATATGCCACATGCCCCCCAAAACTGCGTAACACCGATATGTTACGGGGCCCACCAGAAACTGGGTCTCTAAGGAGCCAATCACTATCGCTGCGCGGCTTCTTCCGCGGCTCCCTCTGCGAACCATCATCCAACCTAGAATAGCGACCAAAGGAGTCCCGAGCTAACCTCTGAGACAACGGTACCTCCAATCTCGATAAAGGTACGGACCGCTGAACAATATCCTCCTCGCCCTCAGACTCGGTGTCCACCAAACCCTCGTCAACAATATCATCTTCCGCTTCCTCGTGACCATGAACAATCTCAGGAACACTACCTCCTACCTCCTCCGACCTCTCCATGTCAGAAATACCGCTACTAACGGGATTAGATCTACTACACCGAAAAACAATACGACGCTTTGAAGCCGTGACTCTACGGTTCACCGTACGATCTTCGGGAACCATAACGCTCTTTCCTCGATCACCCATCTGCATTTACACAATTAAAACATGCAAATAAGCGTTAATAATATTCCAAAAACATATTAGCATCGAAATAATTAAATTAATCAACTTAATTAACAAACTAAAAAAAAAATTTGGGTTAACCATGGACGGACTTTTAATCAAAAAATTCAAACCATGGTAGGATTTAAATTCTGGAAATCCCACCATGGCTGGACAACTAGATCACACGTCCCACCATGGTGGGATGAAAATTCTGGAATTTCTACCATGGTGGGACGTTGGATCTGGTTGTCCAGCCATGGTGGATTTCCAGAAATTTAATCCCACCATGGTAGGACAACCAAACCACACGTCCCACCATGGTGGAACTTGGGGGAAAATTTTTTTTCCCCCATGGTTGGACGTGTGATTTGGTTGTCCAACCATGGGGGAAAATTTTTTTTTCCTCCAAATTTCAAACTAACAACAAGAAATCGGAATTAAATTTGATAATTTCTATCTTTATACCAATTATTCATACAAATCTATACAAATTATAACTATAACAACAAATTACTAACAACAAATTACTAACAACAAATTACTAACAAATTGATTTTACAACAAATCTAACAAGAACAAAAAAAACATACTATGAAATAATTATAAACTAACACAAAACAAATTACAACAACTTTATAACAACAAACAAATTAAAACAAACCCAATACAATCTCATACAAATAACAACCTAATAACTACAAGTTTAATTGAAAACAAAAACTAACTAACAACAAACAAATTCTAACAAATTAAACTACAACAATATAACTAGATCTACAAAACAAAACAAAAAAAATAAGAAGAAAAACATACCTTTTGGGGACGGCAGGGGCGGCAGGCACGGTGGTGGGGGACGGCGGGTGGCGGGTCGGCGGCCTACTGGTGGCAGTGGTGGCGGTGGGGGCGGTGGGGGTGTGGGAGAGGGTAAGGTGAGTGTGTTTGGGGTTTTGAATTTGAGAGAGTTTTGTTTTAGAGAGAGAAAGCAAAAGGGCAATTATCGTCTTTTTTATGAAAAACGTCGTCGATGTTTTCTAAAACGTCGTCGATGTTTTACAATCCGGTTTAAAAAAGGTTATTAAAATCTGTTGTATATATATATTGAGTTGATTAAGCTTAAAACTTTGGTTAAATTGGAAATATGATATGGTTGTTGGAGTCACTTGGACTCCAATAAAGAGTAGCTTATTAATTATGGAATTTATTGCCATTTTTTGTAAAGAAAGAAAAGAGCTTCTCAGCTAACAATACCAGCAGTTTTTTCGGTGATGAGTATGACTACTCCCAATTTCGTTCATACGTAATTAAGTAGTAAATTTTGTCTCCGTGGTTGGTAGTTTGGTACGCTCTACGCATGCCCACAGTTCAATCACAAATTCACAATACTCCCTCAAATTACTCACGTTTTTATACGGAGTTTCCTTTGTGTGAAGTACATAATGGTCACTAGTCATATAGACCTAGTAAAACTGATCCACCGAGTGACTCAGCCCAAATACCTCGACTTGAACACGATCAGCATCCAAATTAAAGATTCAAATCTGGCGTGAAACTCAAATTGATCTGACCTTATTCAACCCAACTCAAATGTTTATTATTACATACTGATTACGGATCGTTATCCCTAAATAACTTGATAATAACCCACCTGAAAATGACTCGACCTAACCTGGCTTGATTTTTTACAAACTCAAACCCGATTGGAGCCGACCAGATTGACCTATTTGTCAGGTGTACTTGTCAATAAAGTTCCCTTTTATACTTCTGCCATGTTATAATCAATGTAATTCATCAACGAGTACAATTTTATAGTTTATCGTGATCATTTTTATCGGTTAAATCATTACTCTGTGTATCATACGTACGTGTTATTTTTTAACTAATAAGGTGATAGTCGGTTCGAAGTCATGACTAGAGTACAAAAGTATTACATTATCCTTACCGAGTTACTGTTGACCATCCTTTTTATTGCTTGTATTTTATACAAGTGTTTAATACTCTAACTGTCCCAATTATTTGTTCAACTCTTCCATATTATTCTTTGTCTCTCCCGGAGTATTCATTTATAAACCGTTCTATATATATATCATATGAGGAAGGATTCTAATCGTTAGTTTTATCTACCATATCCATTATTGACCATTTGTCAACCATAAACAATAACCACGCAAAAACCCTTATCTTTTTTCGGCATTTGTGTCAAAAGCAACAAATTTGAAGGGCATGTAGAGGCGACCAATTGCCAGCTAACATTACCAGCAGTTGATCGGGTTCATTTACTCTTGTTGATCGGGTTTTTATACGGAGTTGCCTTCGTGTTACATAACTGTCACTTGTCATATGAACCTGGTAAATTGATCTACCGATTGATCCGGCCCGATTAACTCGACCAGAACCCGATCCACACCTACATTTAAGGTTTTGGTTGAGATAGTTAATCTATCATGGTATCAGAGCCAGTGTGACCAAAGGTCACGAGTTCAAACCCGGACAGCCCCCAATATCTCACAAACTCACAAAGTATATATTTTACATTTGATAGTGATCATTTTAATCGGTTAAATCATTCCTCTATGTATTATATGTATATATTATTTTTTAAATAATAAGGTGATAGTAGGTTCGAGGTCATGACCAGATTACAAAAGTATTACCCTATCCTTACCGAGTTACTCTTGAACATCCTTGTTATTGCTTGTATTCTATAAAAGTGTTTAATACTCAACATGTCCCCATTATTTTTTCAACTCTTCCATTTTTTTTATCTTATTCATTTGTAAACTTTTCTACATGAGGAATGAATCTAATTGTTAGTTTTATCTAGCACATCCATTATTGACCATTTGTCAACCATAAACAATAACCACGAAAAAAAATCCTTATATTTTTTCAACTGTGTCAAAAGCAACAAATTGCAGGGGTGTGTAGAATTGTAGAGGCGACCAATTGCACGGGATTACTCGACCTATCCCGCTCCGCAGGTTCAAGATTACCGGACCCAGCTTGACCCGGATGTTACTCGGGCTGGTTCATGGTTCCATATCTCGAACCTGACACGACAATGACCCGCTAGTTGACCCCCCAACGACCCGTTAAGCAACCAGCTCTTGTCCCACCTCAATAATGACCCGCCCCTGACTTGTTTCATTGACCCGCTATGTTGTTGAGTATATAAAGTCGTTTATGATTAGAGATGGAAGTATGCACGTAGTTTGTTGGGCTGGCATGCCCCATGGCCCATTTCAGCGCGCCACGAGATCGGCATGACACAGCATGAGCCGACGTTCAAGACAAAAGACTGTGCTTAGCCTAGGCACGACACGAAAAACTTGGACACGACATGCTTTGACACGTCTTGGCACGCTCAAAATACGAAGAAATAAGGCGAAAATAGAAGAATTTGCATAGGCACGCCCAAGCAGTCAAGCACGACACGACACAGCATGCCATGAGCCGTGTTTAGGCCGCTATATTTAACTCATAAGCACGACACGACATGAAGCCCACCTTTGCGGGTCTAGGTCGCGTCATTTTATTCTCCTAGCACGATGGGCAGCATGAGCTATGACTTGCTCACTCCTATATCTATTTATGGCTCAACTATTCTTTTTTTTTTTTTTAAATGTTATAATAACTTTGCACAAAACCCATCCTTTTTAAAACAAATGTTTAGATTATAGTCTTTTAATTTATATTCTTTTCTTTTAAGAAATTAACAAAATTGTTCTAACCCGCTCATAATCTGCCTATAATCCGCCCCTGACCCACTCCATAACCCACAAATGACCCATTCGATCCATGACCTGCTCTTGGCCCACCTAGGGTCGGTTCAGGGTTGGCCTCCCCTTGAACAGACCTAACCCGGACAACCCACCCCACACCCAAAGCCGATTTAGGGTTGACTTTGGTGAACATGGCCCGTCTCTAGGTTGGCCTGCTTCGACCATAATCTGTTTTGTGGCCACCTCTAGGACATGTGCCCCATGTAGGTCTATCCCCAACTATTTTTACTTCAAATTGTAGAATTGAATTACCATAATTTCATAAATCTATTATGAGATCTTTTTATAGAAAGATTTTCCTAACAATAATTATAAATTTATTTTTCTTTTTTGTTGTCAAAGGACATGCAAGGACATCACATGTGTTTTAGCCTAGTCATCATCCAATATGTAATGTTGCTACTTTGTTATGTAACACAAAACCAGTCATGGGTAACAATGTAACATCATAAATAACTTTTAATCATATATGGAATAAGAGCTTTTGATCATCTACCTATTTTTTTTTGGTTGCAGAAAAAAAAAACATTGGAAAAAATTCATTTTTCAAGATTAGTATTGATTATTTGACACTTAAATTTCAATCTTGTGAAAAAACAATTGAAACTATAATATTATAGTCTTAAGTCACATCCAATCTTAGCCTAAAGACAAAGCTAACCTTAGGGTTTTGAAAAGAACCATAACTTAGGTCTGTGAAACTTAAGACTCATTTTAAGATTTGTGTATAAAATCAAACTATTTACATGCCTCCATAGTCGAGTTTTTTTTTTTCTTAATATGGGTTCATTTTAAAACAAATTAACGAAATTGGGGGATATTGAAAGTATTTACCATTTGGGTCCACGTTCGATCGGATTTGACGAACCTTAAACATGGGTTCAAGTCGCTCCCCGGCCCAGCGACTTGCCAAGTCAGTTGCCAGCCCAAATTCTGGGAGTAGGGTCGCTACCCCGGAAAGCGATTCTAGGGAAAAAAAAACTGCAGCGTTGGTGAGGGGAATCGAACATAGGCTTTCACACTAACATGAATGGTGTTATAACCAACAAACCAAACATATTTTCATGTTTTTTTAAGCACTACAAATATTAAATGCATTAAATACGCGCACATATTTGATTTTGACTATAAACAATAAATGTGTGTTTAATTACAGTGTATTCACTTGACATGGTGGTTTATCTTTGATAAATGTGGATGAGTTTGAGTTTGTGTGTTCGAATACACGTATGGTTTTTTTTTTTTTAAAGAAAGTCGCTTTCTGGGGGAGCGACTT
This sequence comes from Heliosperma pusillum, assembly GCA_022085475.1. Taxonomy (NCBI): domain Eukaryota; kingdom Viridiplantae; phylum Streptophyta; class Magnoliopsida; order Caryophyllales; family Caryophyllaceae; genus Heliosperma; species Heliosperma pusillum. Next base: position 10,480 of record JAIUZE010007537.1, on the reverse strand, counting down.
AAACCCTTGTCTTAGCTTCGCCAAATCCGATCCTACGTGGACCCATAAATAATAAATACTTTCAATATCACCATATTTCGTTAATTTGATTACGATGAACCCCTATTTTGAAAAAAAAAAACTCTCCATAGTCCCTAAAAAAATCAAACAATAGTAAATTTGACAAGTCAAAGTGTTTCAACTTGGAAATAGCTGCTAAAATCTTGGGAATTAAATGGATAAGTTCCAAAGCCTATCCCACATTACATGGTTTTCATTCTTCATTCTTTAGTAAAAAAAAAACGTATTTATTTGTCTTTCTTGGCTAAGCATGCAAATTATGCATTCAATTACTCAAAATGCCAAAGGGAATGTTCCAACCACATATTGGATTGCGATATTCTTAAGCTTAGTTGGACTCCACTCAATATATGGTGAAAATAAGTTACATTTATCGTGATTGAGTACCATCCGGTGACCCCTATTCATTTCCTTTGAGTATTTAGTTCGAAATTTGTCTCGTCAATATTACATTTCGAGTGGTTTCAAGCTCTAAATAACCATCGGATAGTCGACTGAGTGATTGACCCAAATTTGGTCCAAAACAAGTTATGAGAATAGTATTATAAGGTCCATTTAATTGTATTTACAACCATAGTTTAAAAATCGATTCGAGCGATTGTATTTCAGACGAAACATAATTTGGTCCTTAAATTACTTTTGCTAATTAGTATAATTCAATGTTATTTTCAACATTATTTGTTTGTGTAGTGGAGTACAAACTCTTATGTTTTTTTTGCAACATAGCATTAGAATGAATCGAATGAAAATCAAGCTTGTCGTTTTTTTATCATTGAAAAAGGGAAAAAGGAAAAGAAAGGAAAGTAAAGGGGAATGAGTTGTCGGTTGTCATACAGCCTCAACGAAGACAAAGTAACCCAATAGAATGGCACATGGGATGGTTGGCCAATTAACCTAATAGGTAAAAAAAAAAAAGGAAATAAAAAAGAGGCACTTAATTGAAGAAATTGAGGTTAAATAATTGAAAATAGAAGGATAATTTAAATTTGAGAAAAAGAAGGAAATATTTGTGTTATTAAGATGATAATATAAAATTTAGAGTAAAAAAAGATGTGAATTAGAATGAAAAAATTGAGAAAATATAATTTAGACAAAAGAGGGAAGTTGGTAGATATGATGAAAATATAGAAACAAAAACTCGGCTAGTGATATATCCAAGGCAATAAATTGATTTGTTCAAGGCAATCAGTGTAAATGGACATTGTCATTTAGTGTTTTGGTAAATCACTAGCCTAAAAACTTGGGTAAAAGAGTTAAGAAGGAATAAATATGAATTTGGGGACAATAAAGATAAATTTGTGGAATATTTTTTTATCCAAAAAAAAATCATTATCTTATACTTCCTCCATTTCAGTCATTTCTATACATTTGTTTAATACATGTGAGTTATATTTTAATCAAATGTATAGAATTGATTGGAATTGAGGAAATATCAAGTAATAATACTTGGAGTAACAAAGTTATGTAAAAAAGTGTTAACATTTCATTTTGACTAATAGCCTAATATATCTGTTCTCTTTCTTCTTTTAACCTCGAATCTCGGATAGGGAATGTGCATTGGTGGCTGCACATTATGTCAACGTATAATGAAAACGTGTCTTCATTATATTCAGGGTTTTGAGGTGGGGTTGAAGCCTGAAAGTGTATACAGAGGTGGGTTTAAGGTAAGTGAAGGAGTAGGTGAAAGAGGTGATTTGATTAGGGAAAATGGGTAAGGGGTGTTGTGAAGTCGTTGAGTAGGTGATGGATTATATGGGAAAGAAGTATTTAGTGGTGTTTGAAGAGAGGAGGTGAATAATTGAACCGGTAGTTATATATAAAAATGAAAGCGGCTATAGAAGACAAGGGAGGTATATAACATGAGCGAGGGACGGGGGATCAAGGGCTCTATGGCGGGGCTAGTATCTCGTGAGGAGGAGGAAAATGTATGGTGAAGTGGGGAGTGTAAGTCTAAAATGGTGAGAGGTTGGACCTATCGTAGAAGCGACACCAATTCTCATAAGTTAAAAAAGAAATCAAGTGGTGTTTAAAGAGAAGAGGTGAATAACTAAAACGTTAGTTATGCATAAGAATGAAATCTGTTATAAAAGATGGACAAGGACGTATATTAACACTTGCGAGGGACGGGGAATCAAGGGCTCTAAGGTGGGACATAAGGTGGGATGGTATGTTGTGAAGACGGGGAATCAAGATTTTACGAGCATATGAAAAAATTAACAACAATTTTACATATGTAAGTATTAAAGTATGCAACGGATGAAAATGAGGCAGGCCGACAAGGGGATCCCCAAAAAACTTCAAACTCACGCAAATGTGCTATGATACCTGATTTCGTACTCAAACTATCCCGCGAAACAACCAAGCTGGGTTGTCGAGCCATTGCATTTCTAATTCCTAACTAGAACTTCATTTTTGGACTCGAGATTTGAGCAGTAAACAATGATAGGAGCAAAGGTTTCACATAATCAAATTCACCTTATGCAGAGGTCAAAAAATTTACACGGTTCAAACTAGCTTGTAGGGAGCAATTGAAGCAGCTGTTCTGCCTGGTCCGGAAACACCGTGATGAAAAGCAATAAACCTGGAATTCAAATGAGATAACAGACCATCAAACAAGTTAAAGCGAGAATCAGTGTAGACGTGAAGTCGAGGTAGTATGAAAAGTCGGAATAAAGAGGCTTACAAACAAGAACAGTTCCAAGAACAACCGAAATCTTTCCCTGAATGGTAACCAACCCGGCTTTACCAGCATTTTGCAACTCCGTAGTACCAACAGATTCAAATGTTCCTACATCAGCAAGAAAAGAGTATAAATCTTCAGATCGTCGATAGGATTAATGTTTTTCAGACCGATGTAGCTGTATCAGAAGTTTTACCTGGTTTTACAGACTGCAGTCCAGATGTTATGCATGCTACATTTTGAAACCCGGATTCTTCTAATTTTCTTGCAGCTGCCGTAGACCTTGGATTTTTCAATCAAACACAATGAACCCTTGTTACTTGCTGGTATAGTTGCTGAATCGATCGACTTGTTTACATACTTTGAAATAGAGTTGTTTATTAGTCGTCCTGTCCATGTGAAGGGTTTGTTCTAGCTGATAAACTAATGTCGATTACAACAAAACACAGGCTTTCGTGAATGGTGGGGCGATACACATATGAATCAAGAGTTTCAATGAGACATCACAAAGTTTAAGGTTTTCGGAAGGTCATTCAAACATCAAAATACCAACCTTAGTCCTTCCTGGCAAACAAGCAATATTTTGCTTTCAGGTGAAAACTGGGTCTTCAGTGACTGCACAAAATCAGGGTTCGGTTTTGTGTATGGTAAGCCGTAGAACAAACCCGCAAAATTGTTGTGCATCTGTCTTTTTATTATTGTGCCTGAACAATATCAAGACATCATCAGATTATGTTACACCAATAAACATTTTCATTCCGAAACAGCCAACTTGTCTACGCAATTACACAAATGATTTTTGATAAGACCCTACATCTACCTAGACCTAGCAAATGGGTCATTCGACTCGGGTTGGGGAGAATCACTTCCGGTCGGGTCATTTTCGGGTAAAAAATTTCTCTGGTCATTTTTGGGGTCGGGTCGTTTTGGGTCATTTCGGGCTAGGTCTCGTCAAGTTCGTGCCACACTTTTCGGATCCCGGGTCAGTCTTATCGGGTTGGGTCATTTGGGCCGAGTCATCTTTAATTTGCCAGGTCTACATCTCTTCTGCTATATGGAGAGTGATGAGACATTAAATGATTTTGTCGATGTTAATGTACACCAACACCAACACCAACACCAACACCAACACCACCAACAACAACGTAATATAAAGCGAGTAATGCCGTCTAGTAGATGATTAGTAATGAGAAAACATATAAGGAGAAGAATAGACGCAGAACATCAAAGTAAGAATTGTGTACCAGGGTCGTTGTCTTGATTTTCGATAAAAAAAGGAGCATGGTAACATGATTTTATATGAGCTCGTTCGAACTGAGTCTTGTCCCGAATATCCACAATTGCATACCCCTCTGCCACCAGTTCCTTAGCTTCATCAGCATTTACATACTCAACTTCAGCTCTAATACTGAAACACCTTTGACGGAATGATCTTTTCAGAAGTGTAACTCGGCCACACACTGAGAAATCACTGAAACACACATCTCTCAGTCTCTCATTCCGACAGACATTGAATACTTCGTCATTGAATAGTTCTTAGCTGTTAATACGCTAATTACTTCCTCAGTCTTAGTCATTTGTTTACCATAGTCTAAAATCCCCCTCATGTATACAATTGACTGCGCTAGGACGGAGGGAGTATTATACTGATAATGCCTAACCATATAGTTACTCCTGTTTCACTCGATTTTTTTACCTTTTACTATGGGCAAATTCTCCCTTTCCAAACAATAAAAAAAAAAATCAAAATTACCATCCTCAGTTACCTTCTAAATAACCAGCCACTAATCAAGCAATCAAAAAGAGAAGTTAGACCTTCATTTCTTCGAGGAAGTGATTATTAAACATTGCTTTCGTCAGGCCAACAAAGTTGCTGGTTTTATGGGACATTCTTGTCCAACGCTGTCAAGGTGGTTTGAAAGTCGATGGCTTCAACTTACCCCTCATTCGAAAGGATGAGATAGGTGGGTCCCACCTTAGATGATTAATCTCAAAAGTAATCACGTATTCTCAGTGGTGGAGCTAGGGGGGCTAGCAGGGGCGCTCGCCCCCCTGACGGTTGAAAATTTTAAAGTTTTTAGCGAAATTTTTCGAAATTTTTTAAATGTATCTTATGAAAATAGTCGTTCGCCCCCCCTAAAATTTTTCGCTCCCCCTAAATTCAATTCCTGGCTCCGCCACTGCGTATTCTTGTGGTAGGCGGTTTTACACAAGAACATAGTACTGTAATACAGGTTCTGCTGATAACTACATTTTGGCTTTTATCGGTCATTTCTATGTTAGTAGAATCCGTTTACACAATACATGTTTTAAAAGAGAATTAGAAAGACCAAGTAAAAAGTACTCGTAATAATGTACTCGTTTGATTTACCTATGATTAAAATACTATATGCCAAGAATAAAAAATACGGCAAACAAATAATTGGGACGGAAGGAGTAGACAAGCGGAAAATTACCTGCGAGAAAGAAAGGCAGAAGAATAATAGGTAAGGGAGGCCATGGAAGAGGTTTAATGTGAAGAGACCTCCAATGTCACTCTCTTAAGTCCTATCTCCCGGGAAACATTGTTTTTCTCTGTTATTGTCTAACGGTCATGTGGGGTCCATGTAATTGAGTCTATGCAATCACTTTTTGCCATGTGTACTTTATTTGGATAATTTCTACACTTTGCTAGCATTTCCTAAACTCATATCCCAAATTCTCGAATATTCGGCCGAGTTTAGGTCGGATCATTTTGAGTTATGGATCGGTTAGAATAGTGTTTTTATTGGGTAACTTCAAGTTCTAAAGAATTCGGGTTGGGTAATTTTTTTTTATGTACCGATAACTAATTACTTCAGGCCAAAGATTAAAAAGGGCTAATTAGTAAAAGTTCGATTATTACTACTTTAAGCTATGGTTTATTGAGTTTTCGTTGTTTTGTTTTATTAAAAAAATAAATTCCGCTCATGGGATCTGGAAACTCTAAAGATTTTAACATAGCACCTCAAGATCATAGATTCCAACCAAAATCTCACGATACCAGGTGAAAAAACGTAACTTGATATTTGAAACACAATCAATAGTTTTATACCTCGATAATAAATTCTAGTGGCCTGAGGCGGAGGGAGGACTGAAGGAGACCTATAAGGGAGAGGGGAGAGGGGAGAGTCGAGTCGGGTTTTGTGTTTTATGACCACAAATTACTTGACTTGGGTCAGTTTTGAGACTCAACTGATCTAGACTTAATCCACACACATACGAAACTGTTCATAAAACCGGGAAATAGAGTACGACAATGTGCAAGACACGTGCTCAGTTCAGTCCTGCAGACATACATACACATTCGAAACAGAAAAAAGTCTCCGATTATTACATGCCAGAGTACGTCCAGGCTACGAAAAGAGAACAAGGCCAAAGCCTAGCAACATCAACAAACCAGAGTTAACCAGTCAGAGTGACCAGTGCACTTGACTGGCGGAGGCTGAGCTGTAACCATTAGAGTGATCGACTTCCATATAGTGGCGTCCGCCATGGACCTGCTCCATGAATAGATGATCACTATTGAGAGGATGTGAGAACTGACCGGGTCCCAGATGATCAGATGACGCACCATGTAAGCCTATATCGGCTTCATGGATGTTGGGTAAGTGTGCGACAGTGACGGTCTGAGTCGAGGTGTGTTGAGACACGGGTGGTCCTCCGTGGTTCATCAAGTTACCTAGTCCGGTATCTGATGCACCATTACTGGAGCCCCATGTTTGATTTGACAGAAGAGAGAGAGCACAGGTTGAGTCCGAAGAGACCCCTGTGATACATTCTCCGGAAGGGATGGGAAAGCTACTCCCACCCGCTGAACTTTGCAGATACATCTCTGAAGGGGGATTTTCGGAATTGCCTGCAGATAAAAAGATGATGAAAATTAAGAGACGATATTACTATACAAGCTAGCACATTGCTTGCTTTTAAGCCATCATAATCTTGCAGTTACGCCTCGGCCCTCGCCAATGGGTCAGTTTGAATAGGGTAATTTAGGATAACTCATGCTCTTTTGATAAGGTTGAGTCTATTCAAGTCATGTGGCTATGGGTTAGGTCATTCATCTCTCAGTCATCATTTACTTGGCAGTTTTCATGATGGCTTTTGTCACTTGTTAGACCTGGCAAATGGGCCTGGTCAACAGAATCCGGGACTCGATCAGGTCATTCTCGGGTTGGTTATTATCAAGTTATTTAGAGATAACGGTGAGTTTCCAACAATAAACATTCGAGCCTGTCATCTAGGCCAGGTCCATTAGGGTTTGAGATAAATCCGGGTCCTAAGTTCGGGTGTTGGGTCGGGTTATTCTGGTCGGGTCTATTTGTTATGTAGCTATAGTAATAAATGTAAGTTAGGTATAGCCATGTGATTTTAAAGTAGCCGTTTTCGGGTTACCCTAAATCACTACGGTTTAGGATAGGTCATTTCAATTCGAGTCAACATCACATCCATTAAAGTTTGGGCCAACTTCAATAGGATCGAATCACTCAGGTTTAAAACCCCTTTTTTATTAGTTATTTGTTTCAGGTCTCGGGTCATTTTACGCACATTTGGTCACTTACAGGCTTACGGCTGGTCAGTGTTTCAAGGTCTACTCGAGGCCCGTAAAAAGGCTTTGATAAGTTCACAGATACATAGTAAAATGTATCACCTGGCCACAGATTGTGATGAAACTTTCCCAAGGAGGATGACTGGATTCCAGATACTGCCTCAGAAGTCTTAGAACCCGGCCATAATTCCCTTTCAGAATTCCTTGAATATGAAGAGAAGTCCAGCAAGAATCCGCTTCTGGTGGTGCTATCTGCAATGGTATATTATAAATTTCTTAGTTAATAAAAAACCACATCTTCAGCTGAATCGATACGTAGTATTCCCTAGTCCCTCCCACATTTCATTTACATTAAATTGTCTCCATTTGACTTTTAGAGGCAAAATGATGCTGAATTTACATGGAATACCAGAAAGCTATGAAACCTCACCACCGAAAAGGGATGAAGAGAGGCGCCCAAACCGGGTTGATAAGAGAGATCCAGGAGGAGGTTTCCTCCGACGCTCATTATGGCCAGCAAGACGTCTACGGCAGCTTCGCTTTCCTTGGTCAAACTCAGGAAGCTGATGAAACCTGAGTTACATGATGCCAAAGAGCACAACATTTGGTAAGAGACAAGAAGATCCTGGTACTTCAATATTCCTACTTAATTGATTAATGAATGTATGAGCAAAATAAATCTGTCTCAGCAAGTCTCCCTTGAGACGGGCATTTTTCGTCTCGAATTAAGACGGATAAATGAGACCAATTTTTAATAAAAAGTTACCAGAAAAATTTTCAAATAAAATGTGGACAATTTTAGCTGTAACTTTAACGGTAACATTTTATCATTAAATGATCACTTTTTACTACAAAAATGGAGACATTAATTTCAGACGGAAAAGACCCGTCTAAAATGAGATTTTGCCGATCTGTTTTGTGCAGCACGGTAATCAGTAACTTGAGATGTGCAAACATGACCCTTATACTAGTAAGCATCTACATCTACCATACTTGATAAGAAGGCTTGTGAAAGAAAACACATAAATACTGATCACAAGGTTCATGACGACTTACGTAGTTACGTTAAGTCGTTAAGCATTGCAGCAGGAGATTCAATCATGGCAATCAAAGACTTAAGAGAACATCAAATAGTCTCGCCCCAAGTGTATGGTATGCTGCATATGGAGCATTGCCAACACTATGAAGTTCATACTTGATCGAATATATATTGTCCCCATTTTACTTTGCTGGTCAAATAATGTCGATTTTTACCAATATTTTCTCATGCTTTACTTTACCTACACCTGTTTTATTATAATACTGTACACTTCGTAATGCATCTTTACATACACTTGGATAAATTAATGGTAAAAACTGAGAACTTTGACTACAAAAATTTTTAAATTCAGGAAAAAAAAATGGAGATACTAAACTTTGTAAGTATTGGTTGTTTCAAACATTGTAATTACAACAACATCTACAGAGTTCAGATTAGGTATATCTCAGAAAGTGTAGCTGGAGCAAGACACGGTTTCCGGGTGAATTCAAATTGAGTTCAGAAAAAAAAGAAAAATAGAGCAGAATCAAAGTTCTATCTTCTAAGCACTTAAAAATGAAGCTTCATTATCAAAATTGACACTAACCAGTAGCTCATATAGTTACCTACCAACATACTTTCTTTTTCTTTGGATTTCATAGTAAAAGTTCAAAAAGGGAAGTTGTGCTAGATGCCTAGACTTGCGAATTTACACTTGATGAAGAACTCCATAACTTAAAGTGCTACAATAATGCTTTAAGAATAGAAATGAAGAACATCGCCTGGAATTGATCGCCAAAACGTAATCACAATCACAATACCACGATCCCGTTGACTAGAGATACGCAGGGTAAAGGGACAGAGCAGGGTGTGATATGTAAAGGAGTGTCACATCAAGTTATCGCTATAACATCAAAAGATCGCTTAAAACACCCCTGTCCTTCTCATTTGTCCCGGCAGCCTACATTTCTCATCTTATCCCTGGATCTCGGATCCATTACCACATTGTCAATGTAATCACGTACAATCAAACCGCTCTCTACAGTCAAAACTACTTATGACTTGTTAGTTTTTTTCCCAATCGCATGTTGATTGTCATCCTATATCAGTAGAAGTAAGAGGGAGAAGCCTAGTTTATAAGCTCGCGGGCTACTCTTTTTATAACCGATATGCTTTAGAATGGAGTCTCACTTGACTTGTGCATAGTCCGATAGTCGGGCTCAGTGGTATAATTTGCACATTGGACTAAGTAATAATGACAATATCTATCCTACTTCACACTTCACAGTCACAAATGTCCACTAATCGACTCCCCCTACATTGGCTACATAGATACCCCTACAAATGTCCACTAATCAGAAAAACTCGTCCTAATGCCTACCCGTTTGGCCGTTTGTGTGCCTTGTTGTGTAAAAGTCTAAAATGACTCACAACGGCATACAGTTTAGATGTAGACGATATTCAAACTCAAGTCCCGAGTACTAGCCCTAATGACTATGATTATAAACATAAGACAAAAATAAGGTACAGTCCAAGCATAATTGCTACAATGCTACTACAACCTAACTTCCTGCATTATGGGGGAAAAAATACAACACATGCTTAATTAATCTTATCCAGCTAATTAGTCAACCAAAATGCAATATTAAATTAAGAAAAACAAATGGTCTCACCAATAACTATCAAAATCAATATCCAAATTAATTTACTTACATCCTTTAGTCCCCACTTAACCACCAAAACTAAAACTTGTTGTGTAATTTATAGTATTAGAGCACAAATTTGTAGATAGCAGAAAGTGACAGTCCCAACATTAATAACCTGCTAAACTACAATAAACACAAATGTACCATGTCCATCATCAAGTACTCCTACTAATCAGGAGCATTAAAATGGTGGTATGTCACTGGTATCCATAAGGACCATAAATATGGGCTCGAAACTCGTAGCCTTAAAATGTGACACAGGAATTCAACTGATATAATCAAGTACAGTGGTGGATCTAGGGGGGCTAGCAGGGGCGGTGGCCCCCGACATATGAAAGTTTCGAAGTTTTAGTTAAAATTTTCAAAAATGTTTTAGTCTATCTTATATATTTAATCGTTCGTCTCCAAAAAAAATTTCGCCCCCTAATGATCAAGTAACCAACTTCAGG